>WBZZ01005415.1:0-2500 GCA_019918135.1 Paulinella micropora
CTCTCTCTCTCCTTCTCTCTCCCTCTCTCCCTCTCCCTCTCTCCCTCTCTCCCTCTTTCTCTATCTCTACCTACCTACCTACCTACCTACCTAGCTACCTACCTACCTACCTACGTATCTGCAGGTCACTTTCACAGGCAGTCCGGGGCGCGCTCTGCCTTTGCCCTGCGGCGCTTACAACACAGAACACGTACTTACCTTACTTACTTACTTACTTACTTATTTACTTATTTACTTACTTACTTGCTTACTTAACTTACTTACTTACTTACTTACTTACTTACTTACTTACTTACTCTGCCTTTGCCCTGCGGCGCTTACAACACAGAACACGTACTTACCTTACTTACTTACTTACTTACTTACTTACTTACTCTGCCTTTGCCCTGCGGCGCTTACAACACAGAACACGTACTTACCTTACTTACTTACTTTCTTACTTACTTACTTACTTACTTACTTACTTACTTTGCCTTTGCCCTGCGGCGCTTACAACACAGAACGCGTACTTACCTTACTTACTTACTTACTTACTTATTTATTTACTTACTTACTTACTTACTTATTTGCTTACTTACTTACTTACTCTGCCTTTGCCCTGCGGCGCTTACAACACAGAACACGTACTTACCTTACCTTACTTCCTTACTTACTAACTTACTTACTAACTTGCTTACTTACTTACTTTCTTACTTTCTTACTTACTTACTTACTTACTTGCTTACTTACTTACTTACTTACTTACCTACTTACTTACTTACTTACTTACTTACTTACTTACTTACTTACTCACTTACTTACTTTCTTACTTTCTTACTTACAGTCTGCGGACGAAACACTTACTTACTTACTTACTTACTTACTCACTCACTCACTCACTCACTTACTTACTTACTTGCTTGCTTACTTACTTACTTACTTACTTACTTACTTACTTACTTACTTACGTACTTACGTACTTACTTACTTTCTTTCTTACTTACTTACTTACAGTCTTTGCCCTGCGGACGAAACACGTACTTACTCACTTACTTACTCACTTACTTACTTACTTACTTACTTACTTACTTACGGACTTGCTTGCTTGCTTACTTGCTTGCTTACCTACTTACCTACTTTCTTACTTACCTACCTTTTTCCTTCTTTCCTTACTTACTTACTTACTTACTTACTTACTCACTTACTTACTTACTTACTTACTTACTCTGCCTTTGCCCTGCGACGCTTTCAACACGAAACACGTACTTCTTTGCTTGCTTGCTTACTTACTTACTTACTTGCTTACTTACTTACTTACTTGCTTGCTTACTTACTTGCTTGCTTGCTTACCTACTTACCTACTTCCTTACTTACTTACTTACTTACTTACTTACTTACTCATTTACTTACTTGCTTATTTACTTACTCTGCTTTTGCCATGCGGCGCTTTCAACACGAAACACGTACTTCTTTGCTTACTCACTTACTCACTTACTTACTTACTTACTTACATACTTACTGACTTACTTACTTACCTGACTTACTTACTTACTTACTTACTTACTCTGCTTGCCCTGCGGCGCTTTCAACACGAAACACGTACTTACCTGACTTACTTACTTACTTACTTACTTACTCACTTACTCACTTACTTACTTACTTACTTATTTACGTACTTACTTACTTGCTTACTTGCTTACTTACTTACTTACTTACTTACTTACTTACTTACTTACTCACTTACTCCCTTACTAACTTACTAACTTACTGACTTACTGACTTACTTCCTCACTTACTTACTTACTTACTTACTTACTTACTTACTCACTTCCTCACTTACTTGCTTACTTGCTTACTTGCTTACTTGCTTACTTGCTTACTCACTTACTCACTTACTCACTTACTCACTTACTTACTTACTTACTTACTTACTTACTTACTTACTTGCTTACTTACTTACTTACTTACTGACTTACTTACTTACTTACTTACTTACTTAATTACTTACTTACTGACTGACTTACTTACTGACTGACTTACTTAACTGACTGACTTACTGACTTACTGACTTACTTGACTTACTTACTTACTTACTTACTTACTTACTTACTTGCTCACTTACTTACTTACTTACTTAGTTACTGAGGTGTGTGGGTGGTCGCTAAGTATAGATTTTTTCAGTCTATCTATCTATCTATCTATCTATCTATCTATCTATCTATCTATCTATCTATCTATCTATCTATCTATCTATCTATCTATCTATCTATCTGGAGAAGATTTTGCTCATGTTCACCCTTACGAAGACCTTTCGGGCCTCCTCGAAAAGAAGAGCCCAAAAGCGCACGTCCATCCGGACTACAAGTCGCAACCCGGCATTATCAACCTGGATTCCACTCACTGTGTTGACGCCGAGACATACTCCCATTTCGTCCATCGGACAAGAAGTGCCCCGAAAGAACCAACCGAAAGAAGAAAACGCCTGGTATTGCCATCAACACCAAGCGAATGGAAAGGCATG
>WBZZ01005415.1:10000-15000 GCA_019918135.1 Paulinella micropora
ATTATTATTATTATTATTATTATTATTATTATTATTGTCATTATTTATAAATTTATTACTATTATCATTATTATTATTAGTATTATTAGTATTATTATTATTATTATTACTGGAATCCAATTTCAGCCAGCAGTTATTATTATTATTATTATTATTATTATTATTATTATTATTATTATTATTATTCTGGAGGGGTGCACAAGATGGCACTCCATGGGAAGAGGAGGTGGTTGGGCCTCTCCCCACGAAGGTGACCGCTTGGGGAGGGCGGTCACCGGGATATGCGCAACTCTCAACTGGGCATTTACTCGGTAGGGGTTCGGCCAGGCAGGTTGTGGGGTTGTCTGTTGGATTGTTGGTTGGCTCGTTTTTCTTGGCTGTTGGTTTGGGTCTGGTTTCCTGGTTAGCCCATTTTCGCCGAATTTCCTGCCGAGTAAATGCCTGGGGGCTTCCAGTTCCGGTTTGGTGATCTTGTTGAGGTGAGCATTCGGAGGAAACAGTACCGAGATGGGTTGAAGATAGGATTCACATTGAGCCGAGATGGGGCCGAGTTGACCTGTTCCAACTCGGCTCCATTTCGGCTTCATGTTAATCCTATCTTCATCCTATTTGGGTTTTGTCTCCTCCCTATCTTCGCTTCTTCGGGGTTGCCTAACTGGAACACATGATGAGCGCACGTTGGAGAGGGGCTTCAGTCGGTCCCAATTCCTTGCCAGTGCCTTGCTGCGTTGCCGTGCCTTGCCCCATGCATTCACACCCTCCACCGTTGCATTTCTAACTGAGCAGCTTCGGCTGGGATTACTATACTTGTCTGTAAGACCCTATAGGTACCGCTAGGTTCGCGCCTTCTATACCCACGTGGGGGAAGGAGTTTCAGCGGCACGCCGTCCGATCTGGCTCCACTCGGGGACACCCGTACCTCATGATGTGTATTGTTAGGAGCAGCTGAAAGTCCATAAGGCATGAGAGTAGAGGCGTTGGCGATGCGATGGAGAGTGTGTGTAGTGCGTGAGGCAGGTTCTGGCGACGCTGGGGGTGCTGGCGGGCGCCGAAGGGCACGAAGCGACGCGGCAGCGTCCAGTTGTCGCGTCCAGTGACACCGGCGGAAATGCGTGTAGTGTGTGTTGCAGATACCGCCGATGCTATTTGCATGGGCGGGCGCTTTCCTCGGCGTAAAGAGGCGCGGCGGTGATGGCCAGCGACATTGGCCGTCTACTACTCTCAATGGATTACAAATACGCGAAGCACGGAGCTACCACTGTGGCCCTTATGGGACAAGGTAGAATCGCCGAAGACCTGGACAATCCCCGTGGGAATGCCTCTTCGACGGGCTCTGGCCCGATGTCCCAGGATGGGAGGATGAGGGCTCGCGTATATGACGGAATTCCTGAACCACGTGGAGAGGCTATCTTAGCTGCGCCTCATCCTTCCTCCCCAAACCTGGCACACGGGTCGGCGCTTCAACATAAGGCGAGCGGCGTATATGGCAGATGGCACCGCCGCCTCGACGGTACCGGCGGGTAGATCGGTACGACAAGGACGGGCGTAATCTGATTGTCTGGTGGTCCCGGTAATGGAGTGGCAAGGCCAGCGAATGTTTCGTCACCTGGAGCTGGTCTACGAGGACGATGACAGCAGGCAGACGGCGTTGCAGCAACTCAAACATCTCAAATTCTTCTGCAGAGGGGTCAATGTGGCCCTTGGGCGCAGGTTCAGGGACAGGGAACGTGTCCGAAGGCTTATTCGCATCCATCTGCGTGGGGAAGCGGCGGTCCGGAAGGAGGAAGCTGCGACGGGATATCGCGTCTTGCCTCTGCATGAAGAATGTGTCGATGATGTGCAGGTGGTGTCTTCGGAATTGGCTGCCGATGCACCTAAGTGTGTGTCTGGGTGTGCTGATGTGCATGTGGTGCCCCTGCATTCGGCGGCCAGTGCAGTGGGGACCAACCTGCGCAAGCACCTGCAGAGGGGGGCAGCACGAGGGCGGAAGCCAAGCGCGGCCGTCGGGTCCGGAAACGAGCCAAGAAGCACCGCTCCAAGCAGTTCGATACCGGCTTCAAGCTACTCGTCGCGAGTCACAACTGGCAGGGTAAAACGGGATACGACAACGTAGGCACGGCGGAATGGGCATCATTCTACAAGCACGAGGGCTGGCTAGTCATCGGGGCTCAGGAGCACCGCATGGGCAAGAAGCAACTTTCCAAATGCAGCCTGGATGGATTCCGGATTTTTGGAAAACCTGCGGAGGTCAGCGAGAAAAATCGCTGCAAGGGTGGGGTTCTATTCGCGGTGGCTAACTTCCTTGGTCCGTATTGCAACCTGGTGTCAGCCCCCGTCGACCACCGGCAGCAAGTGTGGCTGCGTATCGCCTCGGGTGTTACCGGCGCTCAGGATATCTATGTGGGCAACGGCTACTTTCCCCAGGAAACGCAGGAAGAAGAGTCGTCAGAGGCGTATGCGGCCTGGCAGGCAGCTATAGCTTTTTTTGGAGCCAAAGGTCTTGTGGTCACGGTGGCGGATGCCAACGCGAAGCTCGGGCCGGCATGCAGCCGAAAAGAGGAGGGCATCGTCGGTCAGCACGGGGAGGTCGATGATAAGGGAGCACCGGTACGTTCGGAGAACGGCAAGAGACTCGCGGCTGTCCTCGTCGCTTCGGGACTGCGAAATCTGAGCGGCTTCTCGTGCCCAGTGGAAGGGTCCTACTGGTGGTCCCGGCGTGAGCAGCGCGGCATGGGCACAGGCAAGCACCTCCTCGATTACATCTGCGCGTCGCCTGGCTTGGCATCTGGAGCAAAGTTCGGAGTATGCGAAGATGATCTTGATACGGACCACAAGGCAGTATGGGCCGAACTGACGTGGAGCGGCCAGCGCCGGCCAAAGCGGGCTGCGAAACCTTACAGGTCCTTTCGTGTTGATAAGCTTATTGGTGCTGGTGTCTCGGGTAATGATCACGCTGCGAAGCAAGCGCTGGATTATCTACGCGACAAGTTCGATGACGTATTCCAGCATTGCCTACAGAAGCTTGGAGTACATCAGCTGCCTGAGCTTGACCTATCGGGTGGTGCCGACAGCCAACGGGTGGTAGATGACGTCACCGAGCGAGTGGCGCAGTCCTTCCGAATGGCGGCGCACCGGGTCCTTGGCTCCAGATGTATACGACCCCGTTTCACCAACAGTTGGTTCGACGGGGAGCTAAAGGAGCTCATTCAGCAGCGCCGGGAGGCCTACGCAGCATACAGGAGGGATGAATCGAATGCGGAAGCCCGTCTGAATTGGCTACGGCTCCGCAAGGAAATTCGGAAGGCAACTCGGGCCAAGAAGTCCGCCTCCTTCAAGCAAGTGCAGGAAGAAGCGGTCAAATGTCAACGCGAGCAATCCTCAAAGCGCTTTTGGCTACTCGCGAAGCGGCTTGGCGGGGCACGCAGAACGAAGGTCTCCGCGCCGGTGCAAAGGGAGGATGGCTCACTGGCGTGTACGCTGCCGGAAAAGGTCGCTCGGTGGGAGGAATTTCGGAAAAATTCGGTGAAGCCACGGGAAAATCCGGCAAGTGCGGCTGTTGTGGTGGAGTGCTGTGCAGAAGCAGGCTCGTTGGAGTGGGAGGAAGCCGAAGCTAAGCGGCATGTCCACTGGAACGATCGCTTCAGAGATGAGGTGGCCCGGGCTATGAAGGAGCACGAAGTAGGTGAAGACACTTGCGAAGAGCTGGACAAGCCGTGCACGCAAGAGGAGGTCCTTGCAAGGCAACGTGCCCTGAATAACCACAAAGCTTGTGGCGAGGACAAAGTGAAGAACGAGATGCTCAAGTATGGCGGCGCCTACATCAATGGCTACTTAACGCAGTACTTCAACTGGATTCGAGAAGCCGAGAGGACTCCAAAAGCTTGGGGCAAGGGAATCATCGTCAATATCCCCAAGGGTGGGGATCCTACGGATCCTGACAACTGGAGGGATATCTCGATTATTAGTTGCCTTGGTAAGCTGTATCTGTCCTTATTAGCTACTCGTCTAACGCTCTTCGTGGATGGCCCGGATAAGCTACGTCCAGAGCAGGGAGGCTTCCGCCCGGGGCGTCGCACTACGGATCAGGTCTTTACCCTTTGGCAGAGGTTGAAGGGGCGTCAGCTGCAGAAGCGGGAGTCGTATGTCCTGTTCGTCGATCTACGCAAGGCTTTCCCGTCTGTTTGGAGAGATGGTCTATTTGAGAGGCTCTGGAAGCTGGGTGTAAGGGGCAAGTTCTGGCGCACGCTACGCAGGTGCTACGAGCAGACTTCGTCGCAAGTGCTAGTTGATGGAGCACTCACCCCCGAAGTACTGGAGGGTGTAGGCGTCCAACAGGGGTCCCCTCTCTCTCCCACACTCTTCAACGTCTTTATGGATGAGCTGTGTGATCGGCTGGCGAGTGCCCTCAAGATCACGGATGTGAAGCGGCTGAACGACATCAAGGCACTTCTATACGCGGACGACGTGGCCCTCATCGCTCACAGTCGCACCGAGCTCCAGAAGATGGTCAATGTTGTGGCCAAGTTCGCGGAAGATTACCGGCTGGAAGTCAACTTGAAGCCCGGCAAGACGGAAATCATGCCCGTTTACACGTCGAGCAAGGCGAAACGACCAAGTATCAGGGAGCGAGGTGAGCCCGTGGTGTGGTTTCGCGGCCAGAAGCTTTGTGTCACCAGTCAGTACAAGTACCTGGGAGTGGTTATCACCGACGACCTGAAGTGGAAGGAGCAGGCCCTGCGGGCTACGCGTGTCACTGAAGTCGCCACCGCAGGTTGGTACTCTTTGTGGTGTGCAGGTGAGATACAAGCTAGGTATCGTCTCATGTGCTGGAATCAACTTGTGGGGGCCAAGCTGAAGTACGCCTTCGATGTCTGGCGTGCCCCCGTATCGCAGCTCACCAAGCTGGAGGCAGCAATGCTGCGCCCCATGAGGATGATTCTCGGCATCAGCCCTAAGACAAGCAAGTGGATTACACTCTTTCTGGCGCGCTCTTTGAGTGC
>WBZZ01005415.1:52500-60000 GCA_019918135.1 Paulinella micropora
ACAATAACATAAATATGTAATATTCGTATGATGATACATATTAATATATACAATCTATAAGTATCGCACCTATGAACATAATGCAAAAATAAAATTTTGAAGCGCTTCCCGTAAGGGGGGTAAAATCTAAAATAAAAAATATATATCGATTGCGGCGGGTCTGTATTTTCTGAAGAAGGGGGGGGGGGGGGGGGACACAGGTCTGTCGACTAGTACTCACGAGGAGCGATGAAACACCCTTCGTCCCACCCGCAATCAGAATTCCAATTTGGTCTCTTATTATGTATATAAATATATGCATAAGTTATGCATTTCTACTCCGGCGTTACTAAGTATAGAGATTATGGATCCTGCGGACTCCGGGTGCAGTTCAAGAGTCAAAAGAATCGTATTCCAGGTTTTCTCGCCAACCCGGGAACACGAACGCACTTAGCGTCGGATAGGCCCGCAACTTCATCAGATCGTCTTAGATACTATACAATATGTTAGAAATATTAATACAATATATTAATTATGTTAGACAGTACGGGCTGGCATATGTAATGTGTGTCGTTAGAGCCATTACCTAGATTACGTGTGTCCGGCCTAACTTAGTCACGCAGAAGTACCACTAAAATGCATGTTTTTACATGCAAAAATATATGTAATCGCTAGCAGAAAAGCCTAGAAAAACCGGTGACCACAAGAACAAGGGTGGCGCAAAGTAGGTTTGAGCAGTTGGACACAAGCCTTGCAAGGTTTGAAATTGCTCCAAGTAGCGCTTTTATGCATAAAAGTCACACATGTGGGCAGCCTAAACCCCTCACACAGGGGTCAGAATTAAACGATGAGGGGCCGGAAGCTACGCCGGGTGCCGGTTTAAACATGTACAAAAAAAAAATAGAGTAAAAAAGTTCAATTTAATCATTTCCAACCATGCTCACTTTTATGCATAAATGGGATTGACTCCCGTGAAACACCCTGAAAAATTACTCCGTGGCCTTCTGCGTGTCGGCAAGAAGTGCAGCCTGATTATTGTGCCACTTGGTGTGGCATGCGTCGTTGCAGAAGTGCCCATGAACGGAGAAGCTGTCGTTTTTGACACAGCCGTTGAGGACGGAGTCGAAGCAAACGATCGAACACGGAGGCGCGGGACCGGAGGAAGACGACGAAATGGGCACGTACAACTGTCCATGCAGGTAGTGGTTGTCCTGTTCGCAGTGCACAACGTCATCTTCTTCGAGGTCCACGGTTTGCTTGCAAGTGAAACAGATGGCCTTGGTCGCGCCCTTGTCACTTCCGCCAACGTGCCCCTGTTTTGCAAAAAGGTTGTCGACTTTGCCTGGGTCATTTTCCTCCACCACCTCGTCGTCGTCCTCAACTTCGTCGTCAGCGGTAGCCTTTTTCTTTTTGCCCTTCTTCTTGGTCGGGTTCACGAACGCCTTGACACGAGCCTTCGCGAATTCAACCTGCTTTGCATCGATGTCGATTCCAGTAACTCGCATGTCTGCCTCCAAAGCTCCGATTACCTCTGAACCTGAACCCATGCAGGCAACAAAAACATTGCTCAGAGGCGGAAGAATGGTTGACAAAATCTGCTTCGACAGCTCTGTCGGCTTCTCGAAGACGTTCACGCGTGCTCTGTCGGATGAATGGCGCTGTTTCCTGATCGGTACCTCGACGACGAAGAGGTTGTGACGGTTGATGGGGTTCGGGTCGAGGTTGAGGGTGAAGGAGGCTTGCTTCGGGTTGAATGCCACCAGCATCATCTCAACAGCCTTGATCCACTTCTGGACATCTCCCACGTAATTGTGATTCTTTTTGTACCAGTAAACCGTTTCAATCGTCTGGTACCCAGTCACTGAAAGAGCCTCCACCAGCATGTTGTACTGTGAAGGGTGGCAATGGAAGACAACAGCCCTCTTCTCATAGTTGCCAACGACACTGAATGCATTCAGCAAGGTCTTCACTTTCTCCTCGTTGATCTCCTCCTGATCATGCACTAATTCCGAAATGTTGTACGGCAAGTCCGCGTACAGGCAGTCTGCAAACACAGCAAAAAAAAACAAGAAAAAACATGAAAGGCAAGGACTGGCAAGAAGTGAATGTGACACTTTTATGCATAAAAGTCACGACTGCAGAAAAGGCTAGGTGACCAAATGCAGAGTTAGATGGAAGAAGACTTGCCATTTTGAACATGTCGCCCATCATGATCTTTGCGTTGCCAATTTCCAACTCCGTTTCAGCCTGCTTAGGCAAAACCAAACATGACACTTTTATGCATAAAAGTACAAGATGACGACTAGACCTGAAGGTCTTCTGGGTCGGCCTCTTTTCCTGTCTTCAAACGCACTTTCGCCACTTCGAACCAGACGAGCACTTGCTTCCTGAGCGCTTCAGGAATCTTGCGGGCCTTGACGGCCGACCTGTACAGAAAATCGACATGGTCCTGCTCGCAGTTTCAGTGTTCAATTGCGGAACCAAGATGCACAGTTCCTCCCAGTTCTCTTTGATGAGAACTCCCTCGAGTTGAAACATGTTCATGGACTGGGCCAGGGCAACAATGTCCTCCTTCAACTTGTGGTAGCAGCAGTACTTCTTCTGATTGATGAAAAACACCTTCATGAATCATGCTGTTGACTTGCTTCAACTTGCACTCAGAGAGCCTTTCCACAAGAGCTTGCATTTCCTGTAACAGGCCAGGCTTGTCCTTTCGAATCCAGTGCAGTTCGTTGATGCTGTCGATGATGGCCTTGTCCATGTCTTCGCGAATTCCATGGCGGGAAAGAAGCTGCTTCCACACCTTCCAAAGATCGCCTGTGTGAGACGACACGTAGGTCCACATCGAATTGAAGGTAGCTTGGTCGATCTTGCGGGAAAGAGAAAACTCCTGCTTCCAAGTACCCAAAAACTTTTGAATGGACTTGGGAGATTGATCCTTGAGGCGCAAAATCGCAAGATAGCCCTGGTTGTGGGCGGCGATGGCGTTCTCCTCAAACGTGTTCTTGCGTTGCGTCTGCGCCACGCGATTCTCGTAGGCACCCAACAGACTCACTGCACGCCGACCTTTCTCGTTCCATCTGACGAATCGAAGCTTCGACATCTTGATGACTTGCCACAACGGCTGCGTGGGGTGGATTCGATGCAAGCGCTGAATTGCGTTGGAGGTGTGAAGGCCCACGAACGCCTCCATGGGCAGCTTGCCTTCCGTCATCTTGTCCCTCAGGAACGTTTGCAACTCCGTACGTGTCCAACGGAATGTTGTTCCAGTCCAGTTTGCCGCCCTTGCCGTCGATGAGGCCAGCAGCTCTCCATTTTCTTGTCCATTCATTGACAGTGTCTCGGTTGCAGAAAGCAGGAGGCTCCATCAAGTCGTTGTCCTCGTCGTCCAAGCCAAAATCTTTTTCAAAGGTAACCTTGTCCTTGGTGTCCTGCAGCCAACCCACCCACTCGATATTGTCGTTGGGTATGCCACTCGTGTAGAAATTGTTCATGAGTTCGCCAAGATGGTGTTCGTCCAGCGAACGGTCGATGACTCCTTTGTGCGGAGCACCCGCGATCTCGTCTGGCAGAACTTCAACGTTGTCGTACGAGAGCGAAGAGATGTCTTGGGTTGCTGCCTGGACCAAGGACCTCGTTTCTGAACAACACATGACACTTTTATGCATAAAAGTCACAAGTACAGACAGGCTCAAATGAGGTTTTACCTTCTTGGTACTTTGCTTCTTCTTGCGCTTGCTTGTCTTTTTCGGTCACGTTTTTGCCGAACTTCGCCTTGCCATTCATTTTCTTTGCTTTCTTGACTGCAGGAGAAAGTTTGCTAGTGTCAGGAGTCAAGCTGAGGTCTTCAACACTTTTCTCCTTCCTGCTTCCACTTGAAGGGGTTGACACAGAGCTTCCTGATGGGCTTGATTTCCTTGAAGCAGAAACAGGAGCGTTCTGAACAGGAAGTCTCACTGGTGTGGACTTGGAAAGAATTTTCCTTTTCTGACCCGAACCTGAGGCCAGAGACTCCTCTTCACCGTCGTCATCTCCAGGTTCATTCTCCTGGGTCTCCATTTGACTGAACGAAGGACGCGTTTTCTTTGTCTTCTTTTGCGCAGACAGTGTGCGAGACAGAGCGGTTGTTTCATCTTCATCCTCGTCGTCTTCTTCTTGTCCCTCGGGTTCAGTTTTGTCTGATTCTTCTTCCTTGTCCCCCTCCACTTCAGCCTTGCCCTTGTCTTTTCCATCCTTGCCAGCAAGTGTTGCTTCTTCAGCTGCAAACGCTGACACTTCGGATTGAGTGTTAGCCAAAGGGCTTGGTGGAATTACTTCTTCGTCTCCAGTTGCCTGCAACAAAAAAAAAAAAAAAAAAAAAAAAAAAAAAAAAATCAGGTGGCACCAACCAGGCATTGGAACCGGTCAATCCATTTATGCATAAAAGTGGTGAGTGAAATTGGGCTCGGGCGTAAAAAGTGGACCCCAATTGGAAAACCGAAAAAAAACGTGAAAAAGGCAGCCGAGCCGTTCCGAACATGGAACTTTTATGCATAAAAGTGCCAGTTGCAAATGGTCCAGACCTCATTCTCAGTGGGAGCCACTCTGGCAGCCTCCTCAGCCTGGGCTCTCAGCAACTCTTTAAGCCTCTTGTTGAGCTTGCCTACAGTTGCCACATGTAATTCATAATCGAAAAAATCACCGTAAACAACGTAGGAAAGGAGGGCAGGGGACGAATTCAAACTCAGCCACACACACAAAGACATCAAACATTGAAACAAACAAACAGAAAGTACACACAGAAGGGAACAACGAGAGGGAGAGAACTAGAGAACGAAAGGGAAATGGTTTTTGACTTGTAGGTGCACTGGTGGTCACGCCCTCTTCAAAGATGCGACGCAGCGAAGGTTCCCAGGTCACTTGTTGTGGCAATTCTTGTGTGTAGCCCGAATGCAAACACCATCGCTCCTCCAAATGAAAGATGATGGTTTGCTTCTTCTCTTCGTTCAAAGGAGAAACGAGCCACACTCGACCTGTTGGACCTTAACCAAACTTGCTGACCACTCCCACAAAAGTAGGCCGAATGTTTGTCTCACACTCTGGCAAAAGAGCAGGTAGGACAATCAGCTCACAGTCTTGGTCGATCCACCAGTACCGAGCGTCCTTTCCTGGCTCAACTTTTTTGGTGGTCATTGTCGCAAAGCAGTTTTGGGCTGTTGAGAAAAACAGAGGGTGGTTGAGAAAAGGCCGAAAGGGACTTTTTGCTCTCAAGAAAAAAAAATTGTCCTGAGCCAAAAACATTGTTTTTTTTTTTGGCTAAATCATAATCGTGGCCGCGGGATTCCAAATTTGAAGTACGGTTCGGATTGGCTCAAAGAGGCATTTCCGGACTAACAACTTGAAAAATGAGTAGCCCAAAACAGTTTTGAGGCACTGGTGGCACTGGGTGTCCCTTTTGGACCCGCCCGGATTAGCGATTATGCATAAAAGTCTCACATTCAACTAAGCCCAAACCGGTTTTTTCATTTTTTTTTGAAAAAATCAGAGCTGAAAAGGCAATTTGGGACTTTTATGCATAAAAGTCTCATGTTCAAACTGGACTTAGACAGCTTTTCATGACCTCTGAAAATGCATGTTTTTCAGATCTTTAAGCGCGATTACCTTTCCACACTGAGATCTCATTTCAAGACCCTCGCACAACAGCTTGAGGGCCAGCCACATCGACCTCCACACGACGAGATCGTCCAAGGCGACCTAAAACTGCGCAAAAGTTCTACAAGTAGAGTACCCAAACCTTTGTTGAGCAAACTTGACATGAAAAACATTGTTTGAACAGGCGACTTTCTGGGGTTTGGATTCGAGGCCTGGCTGAAAACGTTTGCTCCAGGGCGACTTCATCGCTACTGGAAAAAGATGGCGTCAATCCCAGACGGCAAAGGGGGTACTCGGAAGTTGGAGGAAACACAGGCAAGGCATCTGATCGCAGAAGGGAAACACTTGTTTGCTTCTTTCTTTGTTTTCACGGTGTTTCAACAAGGACTGCGTTTTACGCAATGGGATGTGGATCTGTGTCTCGAACTAAAACATCGTTGTCTCAGCAGAGAAGGGATCGATGTTCTCTCTTTTGCAGGAATAATCTTCCTTGCGAAGCTTCGATCTGCACAGAAGCAAACGACTTGAAGCTGTGATGGAAAGAATCAGGTAAGCAAGGCGTGAACTCACACACAAAAACCATTCTACACTTTGTTAAACACATTTTTGTCACACATCGAAATTGTTGCCTTCACAGTCTTTGCTTCAAGATCAGTTCGTGGGGGGTTTTCCAGAAGTCACCAGACGCCAGCTGTGTTTTACACTGTTAACGAAATGTTTTCAGTGGAAGGGTAGACAATTTCACACAAAACCGAACGAGCCTGAAAAAGCTTGCAGGGGCAAACCGGACATGGGACTTTTGTGTATGAAAGCTCAAAGTGTGAAAAGGCCATTTTGGAACAGTTCAATTTTAAAAAGTCTGCAGTTCAAAAAAAAAATCAGGTGCACGTGGCACCAACCAGGCACTGGAACCGGTCACTCCATTTATGCATAAAAGTGGTGAGTTAAATTGGGCTCGGGCGTAAAAAGTGGACCCCAATTGAAAAACCGAAAAAAACGTGAAAAAGGCAGCCGATCCGATCCGAACATGGAACTTTTTATGCATAAAAATGCCAACTGCAGATGAACCAGACCTGTCTGAACCGAACAGTTTGGTCATCGTGAATCGTGGTGTGTTTGATTTCTTTCAAAAGTGGCGTGAAACATGTTGAAACCACTCATGATGTGCATGAAGATGCCAGTTCAGAAACAGTAAAGACAGATGTCAGGGTGATTTCAGTAGAGCATGCAAATGTCTTGAGAGGTGACAAGAAAGAATTTTAAAGCACGCATTGTTTTTTCAATGTGTCCTTTTTTAAAACTTCCCTCAGCACTAAAACACAAACAGTTGAGTAAATCAGCATCACCACCTGTTAACATGTTGCTGTGCTAGGCAAAACGAAGCCCGTACTGACGTGATCTGGTCTACTTGGTTCGACAACTGTGCAACGAATCTGAAGTTTCGTAATGTTGGTGTTCCCAATTTGGGAGCGGGCCCGTAAAACAACGGACTTTGGACGGTTGTGGGAGTAATTCAGTCGCAGCGGTTACAGCCTCCCAGCATAATGTGGAATGACTGCAAGAGAAACGCAATTCCAGATGATCTTTTTCAGCAGGCTTTGACGGAGCTTACACGAAGTAGGATGCACGAGTTGCAAACCAGGAATCCTGACTTTTTTACGATTTTTCAACACTCTGCTTCCAAGGAATCAAACAGAATTCCGCTCAGGTTGCCCATCAGTCTTTCCGCTGACAACGACCCCGCGAACAAGGGGACTGTTTTCTTCGGTGTGCGGTTGGAAGACCGAAACATCGCATGCAATGATGCGTTGATTCGTTTGTTGCAAAAACTTGCAGCGGATCAAAGACAGGAGGAAGAGCCCCGTTACAAGCTCTACACGGTGAATTCCA
>WBZZ01005415.1:67500-172311 GCA_019918135.1 Paulinella micropora
GTCAGACTTAGAGCTTCCGGAACCGTATAGCTTACGTAACTTACCCTGAGAGACATGACCTTGAGCAAGTTGCTCTATGACATTTAGGAACTCTTCTTGGTTAGGTCTCTGATCAGGGAGTAATGCTTGCCAGGTAGTGAAAACTTGCCCAAACAAATTTGGGTGCAACGAATACACACATGTCCTGACGTTGCACCTGCTGCTGTTGAACTACTGGCGAAGTCTGAACCACGCAGCTTGGTGAGCGTTTCAACATGACCCCAGCATGTACTCTGAAGAAAAATGTGAAGCGAATCTCAGCAGTGTTGCGAGGCATTCTTTGAGCGACCCGATGCGGTTTGATCTTCAACATGTACAGAAAACACTGTTGTTGCTGACTCACAGTCGTGAAAACCTGGGCGAAAGCTCCCGCAACCAGGACTGACAGAAGATTAAGCCTCGGGGTCCAGAGGTTGAGGCGGCGTACAATTTTTTACTGGAGCTTGTAGGAAGCATTAAAGGTGGAACTGCGAGAATGTACCCTGTTGGCGCAGCTGAAGACTGGGATTCCAAGGATGACATGAAGAACAGGCTTGTTCCATTCGAGATCAAGTTGCAAGTCAAGAATGATGTTCTTCCTCAGTTCGACAGAAACGTCCAGCGCTGCAAGCACCTTTCGGTTTTGAACTGGCTTGTCACTGTTCGCGCAGCAATTGAGGAAGGAGTCGTGGATGATCCGCTCCAAGATTCCCAGGAGGCACTCGCAAGGGAACAGGGAGCTACAGCCATCGCAAGGCGAGCAGGAATTGTCACAGGCAAATTTGCAGAGAAGAGATTCAGCAATGTCTGCGGCGGATGCGAAGGCAGGGGACGGCCCTGGAGAAGGGTCACTGGCGAGGAGTCCAAGAATGTTACCGCGGCCAAGGCGCAGGCGTCGAGGGAAAGCAGAGCTGGACGCAGCTGAAGATGGAGATGAAACAGACGAAATGGCGCACAGCGATTCCCAGTGTACCTCCGACAGTGACGATGACAAATCTTCAGATGACTGGGATGGCTCTGCCGCCGACGCTGAGTCGGAAGCAGTTGCTAGCCAGCAATCCCTTCGCCCTTACGCAGCTCTGCACGAGCAGTCAGAGCAAGCTTAAGAACCTGGATGGCACGCTTCGGTGGGGATTTTGACACTGACTCGACTCCGTCGACAGCTTCCCGCCAGGATTAAAAGATTATGCACGGTACGACCGGTCGGAATTTTTGCATTAAAAAAAAATTTCAGTGGGGAAGTTGCATTTGCGAATGACCTAGGTCAGGATTAACATTCCTGCTGATCCTTGTGTGGCTGTTCTAGTCAATTTTAATGTAGCACTTTTATGCATATTTGGATCAAGTGTCGTTTCCAAGGACATCAGTTTTAATTTAACCTAGTGTTAATTCAACTTCTCTTACTCAAGTTACTGTTTCAACGTCTGGAAATAGTCAGTGCAGCAGAATTTAATTTACTGAGTCAGTTCAAGGAATGCAAAATGTTTTTATATAATCGTCGACATTCAAGTTAACACACTTTCGATCAACATGATATAAAAAGGTTCTATCTTATAAAAAAGTTTTATCTTATAAAAAAGTTCTGTCTTATAAAAAAGTTCTATCTTATAAAAATGACCTGACATTTCAAAAAAGTTTAAAGCAATTATCTTTTTTCATACATATAACTTTTTTTTAATACTTATAACTTTTTTCATACTTATAAGAATAACTTTTTTATAATAATAATTTTTTGCCGGCAGTGGTTGACCAGGTGTCGCTCTCCGCGTCGGCAACAGTACTAGTACACTATTCCCTTCCCTCCGTCTCATACTTGTACTTGTGTGTATATGCATAGAAACCGATCGCAACGAGGTCTAGTACTTCAATCGAGGCGGATTCTCCGGTAAAGCCCTCCCCTTCCGATTTTGAGAGTTGGCCGCCGGTAGTAGGCACTTGGGTAGCTTGTGTAGATGCAGAAGGAAAGATATTAAATGTAGATAAATGGTTAGAGAAAACCCCAAGGGCGTGGAGTTTAGGTAGGGTAAAGAGTTTTTGGGTTGAGGACGGCTATCCCATGGTGAAGTTGATTTTGTATGGAACCGCAGATGCAAATACACTGACGGGCACTTATGGACCAGCTAGGCGTTTAGGTAGGGAAGGCACCCGCAGCGAGAAGTGGAAGTTTGATAGGGGAGCAGTATGAGTCACAGGCAGCGGATAACACATATTTGTGGAGTGAATGCAAAACGTTTGACTTCAAACTCAGGAGTGAATGCAAAACGTTTGACTTCAAACTCACATCTACTGGCGAAATTCCCAGGTCTGCTTAGGCAGAAATCGCAAAAGTTCTTGAAGAATTTGAAAATCCCGTCATGCAGCAAGTGAAACTTGCTTGAGTGTGTGTGTGAGAGAGAGAGAGACTCGGAGAGAGAGAGAGAGGGGGGGGGGGGGAGGGATGGAGAGTGTGTGTGTTTGGTAAGCTGTGGAAAGCAAGAGAGTGTGTTTGGTATATGATTAGCAAGCTGTGACCCCACATTTTCATGGAGTGAATTTTTAATCTTGGAGGCACGTACATATGTGGATGTGTGCCACAGGGAAGGGCGAGGATGGGGCCTTTCTCATTTTTTTCTAATGTAATTAAATTTGCTATTTTAATAATACCAGAGTCAGAAAGTTTTGTTTGTATAGATAGCGTATATATATTAATAGACATTTTGGTCTGATATATCGATGTGACTTCGGAATTTGTATACTAATAACTTCTGAGAGTCACGTATACTTCAGAATTCAAGTTTACATAAAGTTTTATCTATTAAAAATTGAAACTTTCTCCTTCGCTTTCTCCTTCTCTTTCTCTTTCTCTCTATCTCCTTTCTCCTTCTTCTTTCTCCTATATATATGTAATATAATAAATATGAAAAAAGTACTAAGTATGAACACGGGGGGGGGGGGGATCAAGCTGTGGCACAATATATATATATATATAATATATATATATATATATATATATTTATGTTGGATAGACAGGTCTATGTTGTATATTATAAAACAAGCATTAGAAACATATAAAAACAACACAGGACACACCAAAAACAGACATTCAAATATATCAAAAACATAACCTTGTTTTACAAAAAACGACAAACTGAGCACAATAAGAGAGATTTAGATAAAATAACGACAAAAACACCATTTTACCATAAAATTGTATATATACTTTGTATATATGGTTTTTGTCGTTATTTTATCTAAATCTCTCTTATTGTGCTCAGTTTGTAGTTTTTTGTAAAACAAGGTTATGTTTTTGATATATTTGAATGTCTGTTTTTGATGTGTCCTGTGTTGTTTTTTATGTTTCTAATGCTTGTTTTATAATATACAACATAGACCTGTCTATCCAACATAAATGATCACACCACACAAAAATGTGGGGGGGGGGGGGGGGGGCGGACACTCACGAAGTGAGTGGCGGGGGGGGGGGGGGGGGGGGGTAGGGGTAGGGGGGAGATACACATGAACACTACAAAAGAAAAATATTTTTTGCGACACTGCGACAAAAAAGTGAAATTCTGTCGCAGAGGTTGCGACACTGCGACACCGCCGTGTTTTGGTGTCGCATGGTGATATTCGCGGAAATAGAATTTTCTAGAATTTCCTTTTTGACCAAAATTCGTGGCATCGGCTCAGCCATAACGATATTATTTTTGCTAATATGATTAAAAAGGGATTGGTTTTCTGTTTTCGTTAAAATAACTAGTCCATCTATCTATATTATTGTCTGCCATTTCTCCGTATTTTTTCTCGTATTGTTTTTTAAGGTTCTTTCGCTGTTCGTCGTATTTCTTCATATATGCTTTTTTCTTTAATTTCCGTTCTTCAGAGATTGGCTTTTTATTCGTATTCTTTTTCTTTTCGTAATATGCCTTATTGTATTCCTTTATCTTGTCCTTATTTTCTTGACGTTGTTCCTTCCTTCTTTGTGTTATTTTTTCTTTATTCTTCTCATAATATTTCCTTTGGTATTTTTGCATCCTTAAGAATGCAAAACTATCTCCATATTTTTGCGAGATATACTCTTGTTGATTCGCGTGTTGTTCAGATGCGGTTGGCATTATTGCTTTATAGTAATATTGACCCTTATCCTTAAATGTAATATTGCCCCTTATGTTTTTTATTATAGCCCACAACAAGGGGATATTACAGCAAGCGCGAGGATGAATATAAGAGCAGGGCGAGTGAAAATATCTTCTCCTATTGGTGGCCAACCCCATGGTTGGCCGTGTCCAAGTAGATTTTTTAAGGGTTGGACACTTTTCCCTGATTAAATTTCTATATTTATTGTATAATTCTTCTTAGTATTACACCTATCCAACCTGTCCAACCTTTTATTAACTTTTGAAAATTTTCCGAGAGGGGGGTTGTCTCTACTATACACCTAAAAAGATTTCACCCGCGGGGGTTGGACGTCGGCCACCTCGGCCACTATTAACACTAAGACGAATCGTCGCACTTAGCCTGCTCAATACCACTCTCAAGTGTCCAAGTCGCCAAACGACGATTTACGTATTTCTAGCGCGGGTGTGCGGTTTTTGTATTTAAAATAATTAAAATAATATAATTATATATATAAGAGACATAATGCCAAGGACACCTCAATTCACCAAGGAAGAAATCGTTCAACGGAGAAGGGAAAGGGCGAAAGCATTTTTGAAGGCTCATCCTGAAAAGAATAGGGAAAATGCGAAGGCATACTATTATAAGAACCAAGAGAGAATAAAATTATTGCGGAAGGAGAAATACGAAAAACAAAAAGCCGAATTACTTGAATTAAGGGCGTTTCGCAATAGTATGTTAAACAATATATAATTTATTTTATATATTAAAATATATACACTATTATATAAACCATGGATACCTCTCACCGCCGATCGTATTTGACGTATGAAGACTTACAACTCCATTTGGATTACGTGAATGGAAGTTATTTTCTAAATCTAGTCAATGCCGTTTCATTTCTATCACCCGATGGAAAGTGGAACACTGCCGACTGGAAACTTATGGAAAGTATAGAAAAAGGAGAAGAACAATATTGTTGTTGCTCACACGAGATTACAAAGAATTACATTGTAAAATGTAAAAAACGGGAGCGAAATGGTGCTAGGCTCTGCATGTATTAAGCGGTTTAAGAACGATAAAATGAACGAAGACTTGTCGTTGCTCATTCGCACTCTTGACAATCCAAACATTAAATTTTGTTGTTATTGTGATAGCAATAGGGCAATTCCAAAAAAGGTAGTAGAAAAGTATCCGAACAGGGACAAGTATTATCACAAAGCCTGCTTAATAAATAGATTGAAGGATTGCGAACATTGCGGACAATACAAAGGATTTATTCCCTGCGGGTTCTTGAATAAGTAAGAAAAGAAACAAGTTGTTTTTTTGTCATAACGATATATAAAAAAATCTAATTACCTATTAAGGACAATGATATACATGGATATATGGATATATAGAATAATTAATTTATTTTTATAAAAATATCCGAGCGACTATATAACATGACCGCACCGACACTGACCAACAACCAATGGTATTACAAACAAGAAGAAGCACTGAGAGATAAACCAACAAGATGCGGTTCTTATCAAGTGGGGAAATAAACAATTTACCACTATGCCATGCCAAGAGGATTTCATTGAATTGATTGAAAACACGCCCGATGACCAAAAGCAATACTATGAAGTATTAATGGAAAACAAACCCCAACGAATGTTTGCCGACATTGATGGCGATGAATTATCAATCACACGAGAAAAAATGTATGAGCGGTGGAACACGCTTATGGAAAACGTATTTGCTAATATGGGTTTGAAGTATAATCCCAAAAAAGCCAAATACTTGGACGCGAGCAAGAATGGTAAAATGTCGTGCCATTTTTCTTACGATAACGCTTAGTATTTAAAAACTGCGAAACACAAAAAGAGTTTTGGAAGTATGTGGAAGTGGTAATTGAAAAAGATTATCCCGACCTTTGCTTCACGTTTGAACGAGCCGACAAGAATATTGAGTTGCGAACCATACTTGATATTTCCGTCTATAACAAAAACAGGGCTTTCCGCACTATCTACTCTTATAAAGAGGATAGCGACCGCGTTTTGCTTCCGTATGCATACACCCCAAAAACAAACACATTGAAATTGCTACAAGATGTAGAAATTGACGATTATCTGATTATGCGCCCCGATGACAATACATTTTACGACGTCAAAATTCCCGAATATACAACTTTGAAGCGATATCAACATATTACGTTGGACGAAATACGCGAAATTATACTCAGCAAAATACCAAATGTTGAAATTGTTGAAATAAAGCAGAGAATGTTTGTTTTAAAAACCATAGGGACACGAGTATGTATTATAAACGGAGAAGAAAATAAAAGCGACAATTGCTATGTAGTATGGAGAAGAGACGGGCTATATTTCTACTGCCACGATAGCACTTGCGAGGGTAAAGGCATGAAAATTCACGAATTATCGCCCCCTATCGTCCGTAATATCAACACGATTGATGACCTGCGCCGACTCGCCAGCGAATGTAATAGTTTAGAAAAATTCAAAGAATTGCTAGATACTGCTTTGGCTGGATGAATGAATCATACACTTTTGCTAACTTGGCAAAGCCGACTATAATTGAAGAATATGTTGATTCCAAAGGTAAGAAGGTATTTCGCTACAAGACAGAATCAGCAATGGAATCATTCTTCAAAAACAAAAGAGTAAAGACCAACTTATCAAAAGAGGACTGGATAGCGCTAGGTAAAAACCCCGCCAAATTGAATGTTGTTGATTTGTATAAAATATGGACTACACACCCGAGAAGACGCGAAGTAAATGACGTAATCTTTGACCCCAAGGCATACTTTGACAACGACAAACAAGGGTTTTATAACTTGTTTAAGGGTTTTGAAATTCCAGCAGACACATTAGGAGACGTGAAATCATTCACGGCAGAAGAAGAAAAAATGAAGCATTCTTTCAACATATCCTAAACAGATGGTGCGGGGGAAGTCAGGACATATATAAAAAGGTGCTTGATATGCGAGCATTTACCAAAAGCCGTGGCAAAAACTACACTTATCATTAGTTTTGACAAGCATGAACGAGCAGGTAAGGGTATTATTCTTGAAATATTCAAAGACATAATTGGTGCCGATTATTACTTCCAGCCGTCTGACGTTAGAGAAATATTAGGCGATTTCAATGCGCAACTCGCAAAAGCAATCGTAGTATTTATGGACGAAATGGTATGGGGTGGTGATAAAGAACGAGCGGGAACAATTAAGAAACTCGTATCAGAAAAGACGCTCACTCTTAAACAAAAATATTTACCAAATTTAACATTAGAAAATATGTTATTTCTAGTCCTTGCTTCAAACGAAGAATGAGTAGTGCCAGCGGGAACCACTGAGCAACGATGGCTAGTCCTTGAAGTGTCTGACGAACTGGCACTCATGAAATCAGACGAAAAGAGAAAAGTGATTGCGGATATTAGATCTATTGACAGGCAACGACTCGCTAAGGTCTCGTTCAATGGATAGCGCTAGGTAAAAACCCCGCCAAATTGAATGTTGTTGATTTGTATAAAATATGGACTACACACCCGAGAAGACGCGAAGTAAATGACGTAATCTTTGACCCCAAGGCATACTTTGACAACGACAAACAAGGGTTTTATAACTTGTTTAAGGGTTTTGAAATTCCAGCAGACACATTAGGAGACGTGAAATCATTCACGGCAGAAGAAGAAAAAAATGAAGCATTCTTTCAACATATCCTAAACAGATGGTGCGGGGGAAGTCAGGACATATATAAAAAGGTGCTTGATATGCGAGCATTTACCAAAAGCCGTGGCAAAAACTACACTTATCATTAGTTTTGACAAGCATGAACGAGCAGGTAAGGGTATTATTCTTGAAATATTCAAAGACATAATTGGTGCCGATTATTACTTCCAGCCGTCCGACGTTAGAGAAATATTAGGCGATTTCAATGCGCAACTCGCAAAAGCAATCGTAGTATTTATGGACGAAATGGTATGGGGTGGTGATAAAGAACGAGCGGGAACAATTAAGAAACTCGTATCAGAAAACACGCTCACTCTTAAACAAAAATATTTACCAAATTTAACATTAGAAAATATGTTATTTCTAGTCCTTGCTTCAAACGAAGAATGAGTAGTGCCAGCGGGAACCACTGAGCAACGATGGCTAGTCCTTGAAGTGTCTGACGAACTGGCACTCATGAAATCAGACGAAAAGAGAAAAGTGATTGCGGATATTAGATCTATTGACAGGCAACGACTGGTGAAGTTTCTTCTTGAACGAGACCTTAGCGAGTTTAACGATCGCGAAACAATCATCACAAAGGGACTACGAGAACAAAAAGTGAAATCCCTTTCAAAGTTGAGAAAGTGGTGGTTGGATTGCTTGAACTTGGGATATATTACAAACCAATTTCCAAGAATTCGTTTTGGTGAAGAAGTTTCAAAAGAAGAATTGTATGATGTGCAAAAAGCAAATGCGAATGGCCCGCACACTTCGCGAGTCAGTTTCTGGACTAGTCTTAGAAAACTGATGCCAAGTATGGTAGAAAAGAAGAAAACGATGGAAGCAGGTGCGCGAGTTAGATACGTAGATTTACCAACATTAGAAGAGTGTAAAAATCAATGGAAGGTTATTTATGGTGATAATGAATGGGCTTTTGACGATGACGACGATGACGACGATGACGAATAAACAATATTAAAAAAAAACAGATTTTTTTTTGCTTATATATAGCATGCCATCAACCAAAGGAAAGTATCTGAGCCAAATAGAAAAATGGACTCATTTAAGTAGCGACATAAAACTGCCAACAAGCAAATCGCTCAAAACTGAAATTGTCGCATTTTACGAAAAATACCGACCCGAACAACCCCCGCAGAGTGATAATGTTGAAGTTGTATTACCCTCCGTTGATACATTGAAGAAGGTTGTTTTTAATGACGAACCAGAAGAATTTACGCCTTTTAAAGAAAGTGATTTGAAGGAAACTGGTATTACTGAAATCAAGGCCAACGTAGGAGAAGAATTGGCGAAAAAAGAAATGCCAGTTTTAGAAGCAAAAGAGGAACCTGCGCCAGTTAGGGAAAAGAAAACACCGATTAAAGCAAAGCGGAATCCGCCCGAGAGCGGGTATAGTTGCTATGAAATAATAACGGCACATTTGAAAGTATCAAAAGACCCGTTTAACTTCTTGTATATGAAAGTGGAAGACCGCACCATAATGCAGGAGGATATGAAGAAATGGCACGAGAGTAGATACGCACACATACCACCAGACCAACGTCCTATTCTTAAATATGGTAAGTTAGATTATAAGACGTTTTTCCGCGATGTCTTATCTCAACACGAGGGCAAACTCACGACATTAAAAGATATGTACGACAGGTTTCATGTGTAAGAGGCAGTTAGTGCTATGTCTCTCATCACATCAATATTAAAATATGATGGTTTAAAAGATACATAATCCGCAGATGCCGTTTTATAATATACTTCCAATGTTATTGGAGCATCTGTCGCATATGTCAATAAAACCTCATTAGTCGTATTTCCAGAAATTCGTATTGTTGTATTATTGGTGGTATCCGCGGGATTTGGACAAGTCATTAACTATAACATTTTCATTTGGACTCCAAATCTTTGAATTAGCCATATACAATCAAAAGACTTATACTCAATGGCGGTTGTATAATTTAGCACTTCGCTGTAAAAGTCATCAACATTTGTTCCGTCCGTTTTATGAAACCAAAACTGAAAGGTTCCTATTCCAGACGGGGCGGGCAAATTCAAAGACCCGCGAAAAGCAACTTTAATGAAATAACCATATCCTAAATTAGATATTGTTTTGCTACCATAACCGCCCGTGCAAAGAGTAGTGAATGTGGAACTTTCCATCCACGACCTAAGATCAAGGCCAACATAAGCATTTTGAATGTTTCTTGTTAATGTCGGGGTAGCAGTGATTGCGATAGTTTTCGTATCAATTGATTGCTGTTCTTGCGATCGGCCGAATATATTCATTTTTTTAAACTATATATATATCTTATATTATAAAATAATAGAATTAAAATATGAACCATTTAGGCAATCCGTGGGCATATCACTATTACGGCTCTGTGATAATAGACGAGGATTTAGAAGTTGATGGAGTATTATATGGCGATCATATTGAAGCAAACTCAATACAAGCAAGGACTGACGACATAACAATATCATCGCGAAATAATAACTCCTCTTTGTTGATATCTGACACTGGTTATGTGTCAATTAATAACGAATACGATTTACCATTGGCGGACGGCACGGCTAATCAAGTATTAAAGACAGATGGGTTGGGTAATACTTCATTTGCTACATTAAATTCAAGTTATATAAGCGATTTTGAACTGGATAAATTAACGGATGTAGTCATAACGAGCACACCCAACAGCAATCAATTGCTTATGTATAGCACAGGGCAATGGAGAAACACAACATCACCCTTTCTGAGATTAGATGGTGCTTTCAATATGACGGGAACATTAAATATGGGAGGGCAAAGCATAACAAATGTCAATCTTGTTGATGGTGTTGATGTTTCTGTTCTTGATACTTCGGTGGTTAAACTAACAGCAAACCAAACAATAACGGGGAATAAGGATTTCGTGGATAAAATATCAACATGGTATGGGAAACCGATAATCGTAGGTAGATCAACAAAAGGAATAGGCGCGACTGGTGGATTGGAATTGTATGGTAATTATGGCGACCGAACTGGTGGTGCGCACATGCAAGCAATTACATCAGAAGACATTTATCCTACTTTTTCGTTAGTCAATTTAGGACATGGTAGTGTGGGTATGGCCTTTGATGCTTATATGGACTCTAACGGATGGGAATGTAGTTATGCGACTTCAAGTTTTGCGATCGCGAAAGTTAATGATAAATTTAGATTTTTGTATGGTATTGGGAGCATCATTGGGGATGTTGTTCCATGGGACACTGCTCTGGAAATTGACACAGCAGGTTTATTAACCGCGAAAGCAATAACGGCGAGTGGATTAATAACGACAAATGCGGGGTTAAATATGGGAGGGCAAAGCATAACAAATGTTAATTTAGTTGATGGTGTTGATGTTTCTGTTCTTGATACTTCGGTGGTTAAACTAACAGGAGACCAAACCATAGCGGGTATTAAGACATTTAGCAGTATAATAAATGCGAGTGCGGGGATTGATATGAAAAGCCAAAGCATAACAAATGTAAATTTGGTTGATGGTGTGGATGTTTCCGTTCTTGATACTTCGGTGGTTAAACTAACAGGAGACCAAATTATAGCAGGGAATAAAAAATTTACATCAACTTTAGAAGTAAGTGGTTCATCCAATCCTACTACTTTTGATGGTATTGGCATAGCCTTTGATACAAAAATAGGAATGATTGCAGCACAAAAAACAGCAACAGCGACTTGGTATCCGATACAAATAACGGGTTCGTATGTTGAGTTATATCCGGGTAATACTTTAATTATAACCGCAACTGGCACTACACTATCTTTGAATAACAACAAAATAACAAACTTAGCCACACCATCAGCAACAACGGACGGAACAAACAAAAGTTATGTGGATACATTAGACGGGCAAAATGTGAAACTAACAGGAAACCAAACCATAGCAGGAATTAAGACATATAGCAGTGGTGTTGAAATAACGGGAAATTCAATCAATTCAATAACAAAGGGCACATTCATCGTTTTCAATTCTACCAGTAATATCGGGTCAATTGCTAGTTTGGATATGAAAACTGCAACATATTACAACTTTGAAATTTCTGCGAAAAAATAAGTTTTATTATTGATGGGACAATCGTCGGTTGGGTAAATGCTTCGGGGCTAGATTGTAATAGTAGCAAAATAGCCAACCTTGGAACTCCGACATTAGCGACGGACGGAGCGACAAAAGGGTATGCGGACACATTGGACGGGCAAAATGTAAAACTAACAGGAGACCAAACAATAACGGGAATTAAAATATTTAATGGAACGAGAAATGATATACGTGGGCTTACTTTGTTGAACCAAGCTGATTTTAATAATGTGGATATCATTAATGGCGGAAATATTACATATAATGGGGCAAGGATATTAAACCAAAACGGAGGAGACATATTCTTTTCACAGACATCAGGAGATTATCAGTATTTCTTATTTACTCTAACTACTGCTACAAGCGGAACCGCAGACCAAAGAGGTTATGTATTTACGAATGTAGCATTTGATGCAAAAGGGGCGGGACTTTATATTTCAAAACTTTTGGACAATAAAAGTGCTTCGTCTGACATTGTCCGTTTTAACAATGCTGGCGGTATGCGGTTTTATGGTGTTTTGGATATGAACTCAAACAACATAACAAATGGTGGAACAATAACGGGAACTACATTAACGGCAACTGCTGGTATGACTACAACAACATTAACAACGAGCGACAAAATAACAACAGCATCAGGCAAACCAATAATCATAGGCAATACAACGAAAGGCACAGGGACGACAGGTGGTTTAGAATTATATGGAACGGCTTCAAATATCGGAGGAGCACACTTACAAGCAATAACAACGGCGGATGCTTATCCAACATTTCAATTATTGAACTGGACACATGATAATGTAGGCTTAATTTTTGATGCTTGGCATTCGTTGCTGATGTTAGTGTGCCAGTATATGTAATCCCCGCACTCGCAGTTAATAATCCTGCTGTGCTTATATTCATCGCCTCAGACCATGTTATATTGCTTCCTGCTGTTATTCCTGATTTATAGTTAAAAGCAAGTTTGTTTGCGTTTTTGTATATTTGAAAGTTTGAGCCAGCATTACTTGATTTCCAGTTTGAGCCGTCATGGAGCGAAAATAGGAATTCAGGGACAAACAGACGGAACAAATGCAAAAGGAATATTTCTATGGGATACGACTAATACGAGTTGGGGGATTTATGCGGCATCTGGCGGAGGTGGAAACACTAGAAGTTTGGCAAATGGTTTGGCGGTTTCTGGAAATGATTTTAGTTCGTATAGTTTTCGTTTTAGGGTTGCTAATGATTCTACAATGGGTTTTGTATGGGAGAATTCAGCAGAGCAATTGTTGATGTCGTTGAATGGACTCAATGGGACTTTATGGACGAAAGGATTAATAACAGAAATGCGGGAATTACATACACTGGCATACTATCATCGGCATTAGCATCAACTAATGGGGCAAAAATAGCAATTCAAGGACAAACAGACGGGACGAATGCGAGAGGAATATTTGTATGGGATGCTACTGATTCAAACTGGGGGATTTATATGTCTCAGTCTGGGAATAATAAATCATTAAGTGGAGGAACAGCACCAGCAGGAGGAGGTGGAGGATTAACTTCTTATGCTATTAGATTTAGAGTGAATGGTTCTTCAACGAGTGGGTTCATATGGGAGAATAATTCAAATACTGCTTTGATGTCATTAAGAGCGAGCGATGGACAATTATGGGTATTGTCTAATCCAATTCAATATTCAGACAGGAGAAAAAAAGAAGATATAAAGGAATGTTTAGGCTTAGATTTTATTAATAAGTTGAATCCAGTCTGCTATCGCATGATTGATGACAACAAGAAATGTAGGACTGGCTTAATAGCACAGGAACTGGAAGAAATACTAAAAGAAATGGATATGCTAGATTTTGGCGGTTTTATAAAAGAAACAATTATGGTTCCGTGTCCAAAGCAAAGAAAAGAATGCGAATTGAAAGGTGTGAGTGTTAATCCAGAAGATGTTAAATGTATTGATAGTGGTGATGTCGGTTATGGTATAGGTTATTCCGAGTTTATCGCCCCGTTAATTAAAGCGGTTCAACAATTATCAGAAAAGGTAGTTATTTTAGAAAAACAAAATAATAATCTCATGCTTATTATAGAAGATCTATCTAAGCAATTAGCAGAAATACGAGCAGTCGCGCTTCCTCCTAATGTCCAATAATACGCGACTTCATATATCGCCACATATTATTGATATGACAGATGGCGAACTAACTCCAGAATTAAAATCTCGCGTTTTGGATATTGAACTAAAGACGGAAGAAAAAAAGATTGACAATGAAATTGAGAACGAATGGAACTGCTGTATGACGACAAGGAAAACAGACAGCCGACTTATTAAATACTTATTTCAAATGGCTATAATTATAGCAATCATCACGATTTGCTTAATAAAACTCGCTAAAAATAACTTACCTTGCGAGCAGGCAAATATATATGTAGGTTTGATTAGTTTATTAATCGGCATCGTGCTTCCTTCTCCTTCTTCAAGTAAGAAGTGAGCATTCATACAAATGTATTTTATACCACATAGCATCATTTGAGCACATTAAAGGTAGTGCTTCATCCCATCCAACGCACCAGTCTGACATCGGTTTGTAAATACATTTGAATTTTGAGTTAATCCCGCTCTGGATACAATAAACACATCCATCTTTTTTTCTTTGATTTGCTCTGCTATAAAAGTCGCAGACTGCATAGCAAATCTAGATAACACGAATAGCAATGTTAACAACATTATATATTATCTTTCTCTTTAATTATATTATTATAAATTGCTTCTCGTTGCTTATCTGATAGCGGTAAGCGGTAAAGGATATTTTCAGGTTTTCTAAAAATGTTGGGGTTTCTACTCACTAAGTTCTGAGTGATGCGGATTTGGTCAATTTCCTTCCCTAGCCTTTCCAACTCTTCAAGTTGTTGCTCGTCTTTGCTTTTTTTTTTTTTTTTTTTTTTTCCATGCTATATAATAGCGGATATAAAAAATGCCACACGAAAAACCATTTTTTGCGTATTATAACGAAATTAGACGCGAACATAAGTATTTGTTGGATGAAGCAGACCAATTTTGGATTTATGACGTTAATGAAGGTATCAATAATCAAGCCCGCGAAAGGCTTAGAGCGGATAGATTGTTGGATGCTTCAACAAAGAGGGGGAATACTATGGAGGATTTAAAAGATAAGATTAGTGCGTTGGACAATAAGCAAAGTATTTATGTAAATATGAATTACGATGAACTGAAATCGCACCTCCAAGATGACGGCGTTGATATGAAAGAATTTGAAAGAAAACATGGAACTGCCCCCATGAACGAACAAATGATTGAAATGCGAAAATTAGCAATGGCTACCGATAAATATGATATAGCGCACATAGAAGACAATATCCAGCAAATGAAACGTGATATAGCGCAATTGGTAAAACAAGAATATACAGAAGAAGACTTAAAACGATTAACTGATAAGGGCTTAACGTATATGAAAAACAAAGGCAAAGCGGACAAAACTCGCGTAATACGAAGAGAGGATAGAGCGCAAGCGGAGCAGGAGTATAACGAATGGAAAGAAAACCGAGAAGAGTGGGAGAGAAAACACCCAGATGATGCTTTAATAGAAGCACAGATAGGCGACGAACACAAGATGCTTGTGCCACGAATAGGTGATGACCCCCGAAGTGTAGAAGGATTTGTTAATGCTATTATTAGAAGTATTCAGGAGATAATTATGAGTCCCAGACTTAATAGATTACTTAACCTTGCTACAGGTGTTGGGCGATATGGTGCGAACAGGATAATGTGGGGGCAGGTATTGAGATTAATTGCTAACAATCCACAACTACGTGTAGTGAATGTTGGATTACTTGGAAGAAGAAGATCAGATGCTTTAAATACCCTTTTGCTAGCACTAGCAGGAAATGAAGCGCCAGAGAGATTGGGTTTGCCTCCGCCTGACCCTCGTTTAATTGCGACGGGACAACAAAGAATAGGTGATTATGTGTTGAAGGATATGTTGACAAGATTAGGCGTACAGGTATCAACAATGATGGCATGGCAGACATTTAAAGCAGGTGTTGAAACTACTGCCAACGTTGCTTTTGGCGCATTTCTACATCACATATACAGCGTATGGTCTGTTCAACCAGATGCTCTCATTAAGTTGGAAGAAGAACGAATTCATACCGAAGGAAGTAATTATAATGGTGGGGGCACACGAGTGGAAAGCCGTCTTCAATTAGAGGATAGAACTCGTGGCAAATTTCCTTACATTCTCCCAGGAGATGCTTTGGACTTAGTTGCTTTTGAACATGATTTATTGTATGCTACTGGTGATAAAAATGTCCAAAACTTCGCCGACCAACGATACTTTGAAAGAATTACCAATATGAGCGATTATCTAACGAGTAATGGATTGGCTACGGCCGAAGTTGCTAAAACTATTTCTGACAATTACAATTCAATGCTCTCAAAAGCAGATATATCTAAAATGGCATTACAAGAACAAGGGAGAGTCCGCAGTGGAGTATCATATTTGGACGCGATGAAATTCTGGAAAACTATTAAATTAACACCTCCAGATGCGAAATACAATGCTTTTATACACAATGTAGACCAAACATTAACTTCTATGATTGGGGTTATGAATAATGTGGGCAGTTTTGATAAAGACACTAATTTTAAAGTAAATAAAATAGCCAATCCTGCTACATTCAGCAAACAATATGAACACTTGGTGAATTCGTTTAATCAAATGGTGAAATCACAAGAAAAAGCGGATGGTGTGAAAGGATATTCTCTTATTGCACCAGCAAATGAAACTACAATTAATAATTTTATAGAAAAAATAAATACACAGAGCATAAAAGATATTCCACCAAGTATAGAAAAAGATATAAATCTTAGTGTTGAAGTCCCGATCGCATACTCAGACAATATGGTAGTAGCACCCAATTTTGATTTAATCGGACTGGGCAATAACTTGGCTATACTTGATGATAAAGGCGCCCAAACGAGGCATTTAAAGGGATTTGTTAAATCGTTGAGAGCGAAAACTGGAAAGAAAATTAAACTTTCTAATTATGACGATCCAAAAGTTGGATGGGAAGAGGCCATCAAACAAGCACTAAATCAAGGTGCTAGTATATCAGACGTAGCAGACGCAGATGATATTTTGGATAAGAGAATTTACGAAGAAGTGAGGGGTAAATTGACACCAGACCAAATGAAGCAATTGGAGGATTTAGAATTGAAGGATTCAGAATTTGGAAAGGCGATACCAACGCCAGCACCGCAAACTCAACCACCGCAAACTCAAACTCAACCACCACAAACTCAACCACCACAAACTCAGCCAACACCTGAACCAAAACCAATACCAGCACCACAGACAACAGCATTTGTAGAGGAACCTGTTCAACCGCCACAGAATGATTTAAAAGAAGACCCAGATAATGCAACAACTAATACCCAAATGGTTGATAGCATGAGAAGTATTGATAAATTGGTTGATAAGATTATGGGAAAATCTCCCGCCGATGAAAGAGAAGATTTAATGGCACTTATTCGTTTTCTAATGCCAAGCGACCAAAATGGTGGAATTGGCACTTCGCAAACAAACCCACTTATTAAAGGCAACGAACAAAGACGCGATCGCGTGCTGGCAACTAAGCATGATTTTGAATTACTAGACAACACACTTTATAGCAACACAAATAACCACTTTATGGTGAATAAATACAATAGAGCAGTTGTTCAAAACAGAATGAGAGAAAAAAGAGAGTTTCCAAAAACGAAACAAAAACTTACAAGAAACTTCCCTGCTGAAATCCCGCGACAAGTTCAAACTCGTCCTGAAAGAAAGGATTTTAAACCGCTCGTCAATCCTCCAAGTAATTATGCTTTTGGTAGTCCTTACTCTCCTTATTTCTATAATTATGCTTCACCACCCCAACCATTTGGTGCTGAATATGATAATTATAGATATAATCCAAACTATTTTCAAAACCCATAATATAGCGAGACATGCCTAAATCTATACATAAAGGATTAATAGCAAACAAGTTGCCACGAAAAACGCTTTTGAAGCAGAATCTGGAGAAGACCAACATAGAAAAAGCACACGAGGAATTTACTATTGACAGGCCAGTAATAACAGAGTTAGATAGCAAAAAACCGCCAAAATTTAAGAATGACTTGGAAATACAACCAATTAAAACACAAAGAGACGGCGTTGGATTGCTTCCTATTCAAAAAGAAGGAATATTGCCAGCAATGGGGACTATGGTTATATGTGCAAGCACTGGTGGTGGAAAATCAGTTATGATTTGTAATTTACTCGCCAAAAAGAACATGTTGAAAGGATTTTATGATAGAATAGTAGTCTTTTGCTTAAGTCCGTGCCCGATTTTGGAGGACACTCTCAAGTTAAAAAAAGAAGACATAATCAAAAAAGATAGACCTGAGTTAATGAGCGAAATATTAACCAAACAAAAAGAACTGATTAAACTAAAGGGTTTAAGAAGGCACCAAAAATACTATTGTTATTAGATGATATCGCACAGAGTAAAACTTTTCTCAAATCAGAAGTGCTTACAGAGTTGTTTTTCGCTTCAACACATGCTAAAGTGTCAGTCTGGGTACAGAGTTATACACAACTCCCACGAAGAATAAGAATTAATTGCCATTGGATGATTATTTTTAATGGAGTAAGAAGAAGCGAACTTGACAGACTGGCGGATGAATATGAAAGTCCTTTTCTCACCAAAAAAGAATTTTACAATATGGTTAAATATGCTACGGCAGAACCTTTTTCATTCCTAGCAATTAACAACACTGCTAGTGATAGAACGACCCAGTTTAGAAAGAATTTCTCTACTATATTACGATTAAATAAGGATAGAGATATGACAAACCTGTAAAAAAATTAAATTAAATGGTTTTTTTTTTCGCCATAATATATGACATGACGGAATCAACTAAATTATACAAGACTTGCTATCAACAAGCAATCGCTATTTGGTATAAACAAAATGCGCAAGGAAAATTCGTAACAATTTGTAAGGGATCGCCCGAATACTTAGCAGTAAAGAAGATAGAAGACGATATTAAGAGTGGCAAGATTAAGTGTCAATTAAAACCAAAAGTAAGCAAATCAGGAAGTAAGAACAATGAACAACCTATTTCTAGTGGGCAACTAGACCAAAAAATTCATCTCCTAAACCAAATGCCAAACCTATTGAGATGTCTCCAGCACTTAAGATTGAACAATCTTTACCCAAATCTGTCAATCCCACTCCTGTTGCCGTGCCGAAACACACTACCACAACACCAGCAAGTAAAATAGAAGCAATGGAAGATGCTTCTAAGGAAACTCCGCCAACTGAAAAGGTTGCCGAAACTAATGACATTGATGTAAATCAAGCCATAACGGATTTAAAGAAAATGAAAGAGGAAAGAATTACGCACCAGAATTTACAAATTATGAAAAAAAATAATTAATGGTAATTGATAAAATAATATATTATGCGGATATTTATATATTCGCATTTATATAATGATTAGACATTTCTGATAAAAAGAAAATGCGGATGTTGTTGATTGGACACCGCTGTTAGCAGTTTGGCTTATTTAAAGAAAGCAGTTGAGAATGCTGAGGCAAGAGAGTTTCAATTGACTTCACCACAAGACACAAGACTTGACAATATACAAAAATCAGTTGATTTTATTAAACAATCCGTTTCAGGTGAATAAATAATTATTTTTAATTTCTATTATTATTTTTTTAGTATAGTAGCATTGCGAATTTTACAATCCCACAACCACACAAAAAAAATGGAAAGAAAGGAGATTGAAGTTACTGAGGAGTTGATGACCCTCAACAACCTCAGATATGAGTTGCCAGCAAGTCTGGCGCTCTCTGAACAGGGAAGTATCTTTAAGAAGAACTTCGCCGACCAGCAGACTTATACCAGCGCATCGGGGACTGAAATGATTTTTACATTACAGGCAAGCACTGATTTTGTTTATGGAAAAAATTGTTATTTAACATTTGATATTAAAGCAGATGGGTTGGTAGCCACTGATGGAAAGGATAATGTTGCTTGTGCTCTTGGTTTCCAGAACACTCCCGCAACCGCTATTTTTGAACGATTTTTGTTGGAAAGCAAGGATGGTAGCGAACTTGAACGAATTGAATATTTGAATAAACTGGTGCGAAATATTCTCCCGTGGCATTATCTATTTGAATATCGCCGACAGGCGCAGATGGCGGGACAACGAGAAAATGTTGAAGTTAATACGAATGTTACCGACAATTCAGTCGTTGATTTTGCTGTCAATGTCCCCACTGCTGGTAGTGTTGCGACTGGCCAATACTTGAAAGTTTGTATTCCTCTTCATTACTTTTCAGGAGTGTTTAATGAAGAAACTCTCATTCCTCCCTCTTTGGTTAGTGGTATGAGGCTTCGCTTGACATTTGCTCCGCCTCAGGAAGCATTGACTATTATTGGAAGTGGTGATGGGAAAACTTCTTCTATTCCTGCTGGTTTTAATGGTTCCGCTTTGACTTTCACCATATCAAATCCAGTGGTTATGTTGGAGACATTCTCTCTTGCTCCCGGTGTCCAGAGAAATGTTATGGAACAGATGGGAAGCAAGGATGGGCTTCCATACACTTATGAAACATATTACAACCAAAAAGCGAATCCGGGGACTTCGGATGATTTTAATCTTCAAGTGAATAAAGCCGTTGCTCGCGCTCAGTGCTTGTATATCGTAACTCAAAACATGCTCGCTGACAATGCTAATATTGATAACCTTGGAACTGCTCAAATGCCTTATAAGCAGTATCAGTGCCGTATTGGTGATTGGTATGCTCCGCAACAAAAGATGGAACTCGGAGGAAGCACCGATACTCTTGCCGCAGTTCAACGAGGATGTGCCGAATTGTATATTAACAATCTTCAAGCGACTATGGGTATTCGCGATGCTTACATGTCTTCATCTGTTTCTCTTGAAAACTTTCGTAAGTATTATTCTACTGGGGATAAAACAGGACTTACATCTAACTCAGGATTTGCTACCATCATCCAGACACTCAACCAATCGCCCCACATTGGAGCATCTGGCATTGCGGTTAATAACTCACGAACTGCGGAAGTCACTCTTCGGTTCTGATTATAACGCAGATCGCGCCATCACCGCTTGGTTGAAATATGTCAAAGTCGCGTCTATCTATCCATCTCGTGCCGTGGTCAAACAATAAGAAAATTAAAAATTAGAATATTTTATGATATATAGCAATGTCATTTACGATCTCTAACTTAGAAGACGAAAAGCGAACAAAAAAAAAATTCCTCCTTCGCGTCTCCTCAAGCGATAAAACAGAATCAAAATCCGCTTCTACTCACAATGGCCGTTTCGTCGTTGATTTACCAGCAACTGGTCGTAATATTGATATAATTAGTGCTTATGTCGTTAAGAGTATCTCCATTCCAAACGTTTTCCCAAACATACCGAGTTATGCCAACACTCTCACATTGATTAAAACAACTGGATCGGCTACAAAAACGGCAATCGTAACAGAAAATCAATACACCATTGATACATTTATTACCGCTTTTCAAACTGCGATTAATTCAGCAATTACCCCTAACTCCGTAGTTATAACTTTGAACTCCGTTAATAAATTGAATTTCGCTTTCACTGGTGATACGTATGCTTTTGATTACGATAACAGCACGATTAGCGACAAGATAGGACTAACTGCCGATATCTCGGCGGCGGCGAGTACCACGATGCAATCCATAGTCAATCTAATCGGTGAAACGGCCGTTTATGTCCATAGCCGTGCTTTAAATCAGTCTGGTTTAGTTGAAGCAAATGGTAATTTCTCTGTCGTTGGTAAATGTAATTTAGATAAGCCCTATGGAGTCCAGTGCTACTTTGAATCGTCAAACGATGTTGCCGATTATGTGCCCTTTAATACAACGAAAAGTTTAAGAACTATTGATATCGTCATTAGAAATGCGAGTGGCAATGTGCTTGAATGTCCTGTCAATTTTGAAGTTAGTATTCTTCTCAAGGCCTATCATGCTTAAGCAAAAAAGAATACATAGATATAATGACCTACATACAAAATTTAGATACACTATTCACTCTAATCAAAAATATTAACTCACGGCAACGACGACAACATAAAAAACAAATCCCCTGCGGTGTTAATATTGACCAATTCTACATATATTTGAAGAGAAATCACGCGCGTATAACAGAAAAATTAATCAAGGATAAGGGGTTTGAGTATATAAAAAAAATTGCCATAGAGATAGAAAAGAAAGTTGATGCGCAAATACAATAATATTATTATTCTATGATATAATATTTTATGTATAAATAATGTATTTTTTTTGTTTAAATCTGATCTTCAATCCAGTTCAATGAAACATAAATGCTCGCCGTTCCACCGCTAGGAGGTGCTAAAATGCCTTCAGAGGACATCAGTGATAATCCATTTGCTCAGCACTTTAGGATGCGAACATATAAGGGCATTGAAATAGGAATGCAATCCATTGACTCCATTCATCAAGAAAGCAGAAATGCAATGCATCTTATTAACAGTAGTCACTTTCCTGGCTGCAGTAAGAGCCCAAACTGCAAAGTGTCGAAGGGTGAGCAAGTCGTGACAATGTCCAAGGGTGTGTCTCGAGGTGAGCAAATTCTTCTCAACTACTCAACGTTGGAGTCAAATCCAAAAGCCGAGGCTTGCAAGGCACATCCTTCTTGGATGAGAGAGGCAGCAAAGGCAAACAAGAAAATCCCTGTTTTCTATGTTGAGAATGATAGGAACTATAAATTTTTTCTATCGTTCCTGAATTTCTTGAGCCACTGCCACCAAGGTCACAACCAATGTCTTTGGAAAAAAAACACGCGCTTCTAGCATCTTTCGGGTCGAGGGCTGTAAGAGCGGATCCTCCACGAATTCCCTCAACTTCCTCAAGCATAAATGCAAAACGCAAGCTTTTGAATGAGTTCGCGGCTGGTCTCTCTTAAGTTAAAGCTCAGAATGACTCAATAAAGCGTGTTCGTGTTTGTGCAGCCACTCCTCAGGTATGCATTCGAATGTTTTCTTGTTGCTTAATACTAAATTAAAGTGTGTTGTATGTGGTGATTCATTGCTATTACTATGAAGGATCGAGGTGAGGAAGAAGAAAGTGGTGACGCCGCTTCGAGCAGTGCAGAAGAGGATGATTCATTCACCCGTCCTCCTGTCAAGGTCAGCTGCCTGCACTTTGTCTAACAAGCATCTATATGCGTTGTTTGTAAACCGTTTGAAATGCAGTTATCATCTACGAAAGACCCATCACCTACTGGCTCTCCTATCAAGGTTAGCTTCATATAATTTGTCAACCAAACCTTAATACTTCTCCATGTTGTTTGTACATCGTTTGCAATGTAGTGTACATCTACGGCATGTTCGTCTAGCATGGTGCTGCCCTTCTCTGAGTCAGCGGAATCGACTGGCTTCTGGACACCTGGGGCTTTGATTACAGAAGCTAGTAGTAGTAGTAAGCAGCCGAATACCGATGAGATTCGCTCAAGCACACAAGCTCTCTATAAGACCTTAGGACTTACTGCTCATGTAGCCATCAGGCCTAAGAAAGCAAATAGGTCATACACGTTCAAGAAGCGCAAGCAAGGCCCTGTCAAGCATGTTCGACCTCAATGTCTGGAGAAGTGGCTTGGCATGCCATACAATGAGCTTGAGGAGGAGGTGAGGTCAAGCTGTTGTCGAGAATGGCAATGCTATCGTTGGGTCGACCCACGCGATGTTATAAGGGAACGCACCCAATCTTGTGCACTTTCTTTGAAAGAGTTCAAAAATTCCCTAGCGATAAAGTTGGAGACAATGAAAGATCCGGCCGGTAACATGCAGTATGTCTACCAAACGGAAAAAGTATGCAGAACTATGTGGCAGCGCATTCATGGAGTCGGTGATAGAGTTATGACAAAAGCTTTAAAGCTTATGCGCAACCGCACTAAGATAGATGTAAGGGTTGTACCGCCGGAACCACTTACTGAAGATGTCATTCACGTTCTGCTATGCAGAAAGTGGTTACAAATGGGGATCGATGTTGAAGAAGACGGAACTTGGAAGCTTCAAGACATTACCGAAACCAGCGAAGTGTACAGCTACATCGTAGCAAACTGGACGAAAGGATGTCAAGATGTGCTAGCATCTGCGCCGGCCAACTGCAAGCAAAGGCTGAATGTCAAAGAGCCTCCCGGCCCCACGAAAGTGAATAAAGTCTGGCGCAGAGACTTTAAAAATATAGAGCCTATCCGAGGTAGCAGTAAAGAGCTTGCTCTAAACATCTTTTGCATTAAGCATAAGTTCTTTTGTGTACATTATTATCATTATTATTATTATTATTATTATTATTATTATTATTATTATTATTATTATTATTATTATTATTATTATTATTATTATTATTATTATTATTATTATTATTATTATTATTATTATTATTATTATTATTATTATTATTATTATTATTATTATTATTATTATTATTATTATTATTATTATTATTATTATTATTATTATTATTATTATTATTATTATTATTATTATTATTATTATTATTATTATTATTATTATTATTATTATTATTATTATTTGGACACCGTGATAGCCCAGTGGTCAAGTTCTACCATCTGGGCCCTGTCGCCAGTTCGATTCCCGTCGGTGCCACCAGTATTTTCATTGAACATACCGGTCCGTCTGGACCAGTATTTTCATTGAACATACCGGTCCGTCTGGAAGTGTTGGAACTGCCCTTGCGGGGGTGTCATTACAGCCTATCGTCAATTCTTCGTACTCCCCTCACGGGTGAGACGATGGAGGCGCATATGCAGAAATGCATCAGCCATTGACAGAGAAGCACTATTATTATTATCATTATTATTATTATTATTATTATTATTATTATTATTATTATTATTATGTTTTTTTCCTGTGAATAATAGACCAGGACATCGCCAAGGATGAAATCTGCACCGAGCTGGCAGCGCAATGCAAGCAGCTTATGAAGGAACAAGAGCGGGGGTTCAAAAATGAAGCTGAATTTCAACAGTGGAAGGTGAGGAGCCAAACTCATTACAAAATCCATCGGGAAAATCGTTTCCAAACCACTAAGCGGAAGTCTGGAGCACCTCTTGACCTTCGATCGATTGTTTGCTCTTTTGACGGGACACCCCCTGTGCTCGTTCCTTCATGTCGACGCAAATCCACTGACTTTAAATGTAAGTATGTTATTCGTCTTGGCCTTGGGGTGTTCAGTTGTTACAGAACCAGGAAAAGTTACATCTACACTCACGGGCCTGGTATTGAAAAAGGTCAGAACAGTACAATCTCTATCCTTTACCACATGCTACGGAGTCGGCTGTGGAGCACTGACACTATGGCCGCATGGAAGCTCTTCATTGAGTTTGACGGAGGGGGCGAAAATACTGGCTGGGGTATGTATGGCTTTATCAACTTCATTATCTGGGCGGGTGTTTGGTGTCAGAGAAAAGGGAATGGTTGGTGTTAAAACAAGTGATTCGGCCAAATGTGGGGTATCAATTTTTCCGAAATTGTCCTACAGGTGATTTTGCACTTTTTGATTCAGACATTGAAAATGTGTTTTATTTAGTAAAAATAATATTGAATAAGCTGAATAACGTATTAAAATGATTTGCCAGTTGTTTTAAAGCTTCCTAGTTTGACTTTGTGATATCAATATGAAGCCTCCTACATATGTGAGAAAGGATACTTAGTCATTTATTAAATCTTAATATTGGTTTTTCTCATCCGTTTCAATAATGAATTTGATTACTAAATCTGCTTAATTGCATTATTACAAGCTGAATATTAAATAATATTCGACAAATTATTAATCACTTTCGACTTGAATTTAGTATCCGGCTGGTGGAGCTCGCCGGGGGGGGGGGGGTGGAAGATTGAACTGAGCTACAGTCACTTACAGAGCAGCTGCATGGCGAGCTAGTTTCTTCAACTCCCTTGCATACTTTCTAGATGTTTTCGCAAACCAATCTTCTTCTTCTTCTTCTTCTTCTTCTTCTTCCGATTGCACTCGACCCTACCTTTGCCCGACCCCGACCCGAGCTCTGGCCCGACCCCGACTGTCTTCTTCTTCTTCTTCTTCTTCTTCTTCTTCTTCTTCTTCTTCTTCTTCTTCTTCTTCTTCTTCGTCCGATGGCACTCTAACCCTACCCCTGCCCGACCCCGACCCCGACCCCGAGCACGACCCCGAGCACTTGCCCGACCCTGACCTCTAGCAAGACTATCTCTACCACCCACTGCAGCCTTTCCTTTTTGTTCAATGCTGCAATCACATACTTGAAAGTGCCCCCATGCTGCACTCACAAGTTCTGCACGTTTGAACTGCTTTCTATCAGCATTTCGAAAGGCTATGCCATGTGCTCGAAGATAGCTTACCAACTCCTTCACTAACACTCTCATCGCTCCAAAAGCTTTTTCATCTGACGCTACAGCAAGAAAGGATGCAACCCTTTCCCATGCTGGCATTGACCTACCATCAGCTGCCTCAAACGCTAAATCCTGTTCTAATCGCTGCTGTGCTGAGAGCATTCTACCTCCAACCCAAGCAGGATGTGTTGGCGGTTGGCTATCACTGAGGAAGTAAGTTCTAGGGTAGTTTAGCCTTTCCTCCTCTGTCAGTTTGGAAAGACCGATCATCTTTGCCTTCCTGTCAGGTGGGACTGCAAAGGGGTCCGGTGGAAGATCTGCTAGCACTCTAACATTCACTGACCACTTCTGATCGTTTTTGTCAGTGCAGGAAACATGACCTGGATAACCAGGCTCGCCTCCCTCGCCGTAGCTTCCTGCAAAGCGCAAGCCTGCAACTGCGCCTGGGCGGCCTATAAAACATTTTCAGTTATGTATGACAATATAACAATAAACATTTACAACCTAGCATATGTTCTATCTGGTCCTTCTCCTCCTGTCCACAATACTTCTGCGCAAGCTTGCGAACATCCTTCAGAAGTTTTGGATCTGCAAACTTTACGGGAGGAAGTTTTTTGGGCAGCGTCCCTTCCGCTATTTAACAAAATAAAATAAAAGTTAGATTTTTCAACTAACAGGAGAGCAAAGTGAAAACCTGGAGCCCGGGTCATCATTTTAATCGGAGCTCCGTCTGGTCGGTCCTTTCCCCGTGCCAATGCTCTTGCCCGTCTCCGAAGGTCTTTACCTTGGCCGTGGGGAGGCCGTTGTTGCAATCGCCTGGTACTCCAGCGTTGATTTGCCATGCCAGGGGACGATTCCAGTACTTCAAGTACTTGTTCATGCATGGTGAAAAAAATTCACCCAGTCATAACTGGTGATCAGGATACAGACGACAATACGTTCTTTGTCTTTGGTGAACGCGCGAAGCAGCTTGAACAAAGCCTGAGCGATGCTTGTGGTTAAAAAGGTAGTGCATAACCCTCGTCTCATCGTGCGAAACTTCTGATCATCACCGGAAAACCCATAGTGTGGGAGATTTCGATGAGTCTGTCCTTGCAAAAACCATCCCAGTTATAATTACTTGGTGTCTCTAACACCAACCATTCACTGTTCTCTGACACCGAACAGTTACTTGGTGTCTCTAACACCAACCAGTCGCTGGTCTTTGCTGTGTCCCTGACAATCTTGTTAGCTTGACGACCGTAGCTTGACACAATCACTGGCTCATCCTTGATTGCTTTCGTTGACCACAAGGACAAACACAGCCAACCACCCCTCCTGTAAGACCACTTGAATCAGGCGTTGGAGTAACCATGCGCTTTGTCGGGAATGTTTGCCAGGTGCGTATAGCAGCCATGACGTAATGCAACACAACAGTTTATCCACTTTCCGTTACCTACACAGATAACTTCCTTGGGTTCAAACTCTGCTGTATCTGCGGGTTGAGCTAGCGCAGCGCTTGCTTGGGAATCGTACAATGTTGTTTTGTAGTAGAATTCATCTTTAGCGAGACGGGTTGTCCGTGGAATACAAGCACCCCATAAACCTCTTTGCACTATCTGGCCATGCTCATAAGTCCATACTACATATAGCTTGGGTTGCTTTCCCACTTCCTTGATCTTCGAAGATTCTAGACCGGTCGCTCGCGGATCTAGCAGCATCCGTCTCTCAGTGCATGTTCTGGACACACTTGTTGGGAGCACCTCAGCCGGCCCCAACGAGGACAACACGCAAAGTGGGGGATTGCTGTTAGCCATAGCGTCATAAGACCCTAAGAAATGCGGTAAATACTTTGGATTTGGATTAAAGTTTTGAATGTTTCATGGCAAAAAGCAGGCCAGGAATAATTTTCTAAGTCTTTTTTACTATTAATACTCCAAGGTAAGCGTTTGAGTTTTCAATGTAAGTAATTACTAAATAAAAACACTTTCCTTGCAAAGCCTGGAAATATAGATGATAGGATAATCAAATAGATGATGGCGTCACCAAATAGATGATGGCATCATTAAATAGAGGACTGCATAATCTATTTGATGATGCCATCATCTATTTGAGGATGCCATCATCTATTGGATGATGCCATCGTCCAATAGATGATGCCATCATAAAATAGATGGATGCCATAATCAAATAGATGATGCCATCAATTTAATATACAACCGGATCACATATCACGGACCTACCTGTTTTCCTAAAGAAATCCTTCCATCTTTGATCCAAGACCTCCTGGCCTGCTTGCTCATAAGGTAGACTCGACAGTTGCTCCAAGGTAGGGGTAAGAAAAAAAATTCAGTACATCTTGTACAATATTACATTTATAGATGCCAAAACCAGTCAATCTTCGAACTCTCTAACATCTGTGAATTCTATTACAAATTCAAATTATATTACATCCTTTCATGTCATGTATATTAACCATGCTCACACTGGCCTTTCAACCCTGGGCGTTACTGCCACATATTTTCGCGCAGACCCTTCCATGTAATAACCATGTTCACAGGGGAAAATAAAACTTGCTTACCACCCCTGTGACAGGGTCTTGCACATGCACCTCAACAATGATAGTTTGAGAAATAGTAGAACTGCCAGTAGAACTGCCATATTCTGCGTCAGGGTGAAACAGCTGAGGGTAACCTGAATTCGAAGCATCCCCAGCCGACATACACTGGGCCAACTCCTCATCCCTATGCAACCGTCGGTGAACGGCTCGTTGATGAGGTCGACCCAGGGAACATAAGAATATTGCTTTCTCTCTGGCTCATCGTGTGTTATGCGCACACGCAAGAACCCTTTCCCCGTAAGCGGTGTTTTTACGCGAGGGTATGCTTCCAGCCATTTGGTCTTTAAGTCTTGACAATGTGTTCTAGCGTTAGGATACGCTTCCAGTAACACATCACTTATTTCTCTGTCGTGAAGAGAATTCAAAACGAATTCGCAGTTCGGAGAGACTGATGGGTTTTCATGAGAGTCTTGATAGGTGGTTGATGGCAATCACGCTTGTGCGTGGGCCAGTGCTTTTTCTGGCACCATTTTGAACAGTAGCGCGCTGTGTGACACCCCGAGCACTGTAAAGTTTTGGCCCATGGTCGGTGCCCAGAATCATCATCAAATTTGCCACAGAATGGGTTAACACATAAATGCTTGGTTACTGGTTCGAAACCATGCACTCGGTACGCAGGAACAAACATAAACGCTTCAGCTAGCTAACAACCAAACAAAAAAAAAAAAAAAAAAAACAAAAAAAAAAAAAAAAAAAAAAAAACATAACCGCTTCAGCTAGCTTTCGAGTCTACCTGATCAGTAAAGGCTAGAGTGTGCTAGCGTACCGTTATGTCCAGCACACACACACACATACACACACACATATATATATACATATATATATATAAATATATATATATATATACATATATATATACATATATACATGTATACATATATATATACATATATGTATATATATATATAAATACACACACACACACACACATATATATACATATATATATATATATATTCATTTATGTATTCGCGACTTGTCCAACCGCAAAGTATAAAACAAGCCTTAAAAAAGTAAAAAACCAACATAGGACATACATAGAAAATAAAAAAGTGTCAAATATTTAACATAAATTTTTCTAACTGAGCACATTAAGAGAGATTTTGACGAAAGGACACATAAACCATATTTTTATTTCATAAAAATATATATATATATATAAGCTGCGTGTATATGGTTTATGTGTCCTTTCGTCAAAATCTCTCTTAATGTGCTCAGTTAGAAAAATTTATGTTAAACATTTGACACTTTTTTTTTTTCTATGTATGTTTTCTATATGTCCTATGTTGGTTTTTTACTTTTTTAAGGCTTGTTTTATACTTTGCGGTTGGACAAGTCGCGAATACATAAATGATCACACAACAAAAATGGGGGGAAGGGGGGCGGACACTCACGAAGTGAGTGGCGGGGGGTTTGGGGGGAAATACACACAACAGGAATATTACAGCAAGCGAGAGAGAATATAAGAGCAGGGTGGGTGAAATATCTTCTCCTATTGCTGTCCAAGTCTGTCCGAGTCCTGTCCAACCCTGTTTTTTAAAGGTCGGACACTTTTCGCTTATTAAATTTCTATATTTATTGTATAATTCTTCTTAGTATTACACCTGTCCAACCTGTCCAACCTTTTATTAAAAAAAGTAAATTTTTTTTCCTCCCCCCCTTTTTATAATGGACACACAAAAAAGTTTCTAAAAAAAAAGGGTCGGACTCGGACACCTTGGCCACTATTAATACTAAGACGAATTTATCTCCCTCGGTTGCTTAATACCACTCTCAGCCGTCCAAGTCGCCAAACGACGATTTCCGTGTTTCTGGAGACTGGCGCGGATGATATTGTCAAGAAACCCGCACAGATAAAATTGGCAAAAATGAAATGAAAACACAAAAGCAAAACATAAATGACTTTAACCATTGTAAAAAAAAGAAACCATAAAGTAACATCACATAAGCCACCAACCACCTTACAAAGCAACTAATCACACCGCACCACACAAAAACGAAAGGCAATAGGTAAAAAAAAATAATAATTTTGATAGCACCAAAAAAGTTCAGCGCGCACAATGAGGTACGTATCTCAAGTCAAAAAAGAGCACAATGGGGTACGTATCCTCCCCCCAAATACCCAAAAACCTACGAACTGGGGATTTCGTGGATCCCCAGAAATCACCTTTCGCAGAATGTCGGAAGCTCTCGTAAAGCCGTCAGAGAGGACGGAAGAAGATTGGAACGAAGTTTATGATATTCTTCATCGCTCAGCCTATCAGCTTGAATTAGATGCTACTAATGTTGATGAGAAAATAAACAAAATTGATCGTCAAATCTTATTGCTCGCTAACAAAAAGAATTCCCTAATTACAAAAAAGAAAGCAATACGAAAAAGACTAGACGAAATAAACCGAGGTAAGAATGAACGGGAAAATGATCTCTCAATTTCTCGTAAAAGAAAAATGAAAGTGAAAGAGATAAACGAAAACCTTAAGAAATTTGAGGAATTTCGTAAAAAAAAAAATAAATCTTTCTCTGCTTCGGAACTAAATCGTCTAGAAAATCTCATATTGCTCGGGAATTCTTTTGAAGATGTAATATCAAATTCTATTTCTTCTTCTTCTGACGAAGATGACGTTGAGCAGGGAACTGCAAATATGAACCGCGGTCTCAGGAACGAATAATACGTGTGCTAAGAAACACAAACAAAAAAAATTGGGCGAAAGCCCTTTACATTTCAAAGAAATTTTGTCTTTTGCTTTTTCTTGGGCAGACAATGTCGGAGGAACTCGTTAATGAGATGGATGCGATGGGATTTGAGCACAACGAAGAACTTGACGAAGTTGAGGAGGAAGTAGAAGTCAAAGCCGTAGTGCCATCGCCTTCGCAATCGCCTTCGCCTTCGCAATCGCCTTCGCCTTCGCCATCGCCTTCGCCGGCGGATGAAAAAGAAGTTGCTCCTCGTCCGTGGGTGGCCTTCGGCAACCTGTCAGTGGTTTTAACCACTTCGGGGAGATTTGTTGAGATGTCAAAGGCTTTTGTCAAAGCCTTAAAATCTATTAAAATATTCGCCAGCAAATCTTCGCACCGCGAAAACCCCAATTGCTTTTACGCAAAAGCGAAATATGACACCAGCATTAAAAATCCTTCATACAGGTATTTTTTTCTAGTGTCAAAAGGGAGCGGGGCACAGGAAGAGTTGTTTATTTACAACAGCCTTACCGCCTTGGCAAGATTGAACCATGAGGCAGCCCTGATCAATTGGATTGTACAAATTCGTTGATTAAATCTTTCTTTGATATTATTTTAAAATAATTAAAATAATATAATTATATATAAGACATGCCGGATATTATAGCACGATTGCCATATGATTTACAAGAATATATAAAACTCTTTTTGTTTAATCGCGATTTACCAACAGATGATTACGAATTATGCGACAACTGCGGACTTACTTTATCCGTTGTAGAAAGTCCAATAATATACGCTCAGAATATGAAGTGGTATTTTAATTACTATTGTTTTTGCTCTAGAAAATGTATCAGTGAATATTTTTGACTTCGACAAAATACAGACTTGTCTATTATATACCAAGATGTGGAGCGAAGATGACAGGAAGTTTGTTAGGCAGTTAAGAGTTGCTACTACCGAAAGTAAAATTTATGAAGTGGTGTCCAACTTCTACGATAGCGAATTAAAACCAAGTTTAGCCTTTCATAATGCTATTATATCTTTATTTAGCACGACTACGAGTGATGAAGAGGTGCTTGAGGCACTAAAAGTAATATATCCAAAATATGCTATCGTGTATCCAAATTTGAATAGTAGGCGACAAAGACTTTCTGAGGTAAGAAAAAAAGCGATAGAGCCTTACCAAAGTGAAAAAGTATATGAAATGAGCAAACTTGATAAGTATTTTAATCTAAATGAAGACGAGCGGATTGATATCGTTGAGGGATATAAGAAAGATGTCAAAGCCAAAAATGAACAAAAAATACAAATTGATGTCCGTGATGTAATGGCTAAAATGAACGATATGATATTAAGTAATGACCCTTATCTTAAACTACTTGCTTTGATGATAGCAATTGGAGCAAGGCCTGTAGAAATATTTGACAAAAACACATATGAATTAATACCAGATAAACCGAGTTGGTTGCGAGTGAATAACCTAGCGAAAAAGAGAGAAGGACAAAAAAAGAATTGGACTGAGAGGCCTGTTGTCCTTTTTACTCCCCAGTTTGTAATAGAAAAAGTAAATTCAATACGAAACCATTTCAAAAAGAAAAACGCAGTTATTATTAACAGCGATGGCGTGCTTGATGAACAAAAGAATAATGAACTAAACAAAAGAATTATCAAAATCTTCCCTTGGCTATCAGAATACACGCAGAAAAGCAGTATGTTGCGAAAACTATATGCTAGTTTGTCGTATAGTAATTTCGCCAATCCGAAATTAGAGAATTTTAACACGTGGGTAAGCAATGTGTTGGGGCACGGCGATATGCTCACCAGTTTTAGTTATAGTTGGGTTAATGTGGCCGACCCTGAAGAAATTAAGGCAGAAGGGATTAAAACAGAACTAGAGGAGTTGAGACGCAAAATAGATTTATGTCTGAATTTAAATAATACTAATGAAATTGAAAGCGAAAACGGAGACGAAGAATGTAAATATCAACCATTAGGAAAAAGCGCTAGTAGAGAGGATACGTATAAATTGCTTGAGCAGATTTACAATGATAACCCGAATATTACAAATACTAAACTACGAAAATTAAGCGGGATTGGAGCCGTTATTGTCAATACGTTTATTAAAGAGAAGAGGAGTGGAGCGACGAAGAGCGAAGCGAAAAAAGAAGTGGAGGCAAAAGCACCATTAAGAAGAAGCACGAGAATTAAAAAGAAGGCTAATACTTAACAACGACTAAAGGCGGTTCTCCATATCTTGCTCTAAGATTAGACTCTCGTCTGTAGCATTTAATAGAGCAGATTGTGAAAAACTCAATACTATCTACGTCATAAAAATTGCCTGCTATAATCGGTGGGTGCAACTGGAATGTGCGAGACAAGCCACATATATTACAAAATTCTTCTCCATATTTTGGCTGGGGCATCTCTGAATAAACAAATGTCCTTATATACCCAACTATATCGCTCGGCAATTCGCGTATTATTACCGACATGTTTTATATAAATTATAAAAACCTTTTATATTATGATATAAAATAAATCTTTTTGGTCAAAGCACAAATACGACATGTATTTTGTGCGGATATAGTAAATGTCTTACCTGACCCTATCTTGATATTATATTGAGACAAATCAATGTATATTGATGAACCACCAGACAACACATATGTGAATATCACACTTCCACCCGTTCTTGTTGTCCCTGCCGTATCTACTTCGGCCAATGATGTGTTTGTATCGTAATTTGAATAAGAAGCTGTTCCTCCTAATGTGGTATTAAGAATAATTCTCGCGATACATGTTTTAGTATCTGAATTGCTGATACACAAATTCTCAAAGTAGATTATGTTATAATTCGTTTTGCTGTTGAATATGGCGCGGTTTCTAATAGTAAATATGGCATTCTCAGTTGATCCTATACTCTTGACATTGTCATACGAATTAGTTATAGCAATAGTCCGATCAATAACTCCTTCAACCGCTAAAAACATGCTAGCCGTTTTCATTACAACGGATGCCAGACTTGATGAATACGCCTTCGCATAAATAGCAAACGCCGCCTGATCCAATGATGGAGTAATAGCAGTGCTCGCGTATTTAATCGCATGAATTACTTCCATTCGTCCAGTGCGCGGGTTTTCTATTTTGAATGTAATTTGACCACTGCCCAGATACTGAACAACTATTTCAAACACATTTAATTTAGTAAAATCAATCGCGGGGAAGTTTCCAGTATTATTACATTTATCAACATTCCACGCATATTGACTGACCACATTTTCTACGCTTCCCGCCGTTCTTACAACAGACATTCCCAAACTTGATTGTCTAAAACATAAATTGTCTGCTGGTGTGCCTATGCCAATATCGCAATTGAAGCTATCTGCGGCGGTAGATGACGGAAACAATGCGGAGAATCTAGCAACTAAGCCCATACCACTTCTATATTTGGCTCGCTCAATAGTCGTAATCTGCGCAGTTGAATTACCTGACGCCGATGTAGTTAAAACCGCCATTGAATTAGCAGTTGATACCGCCCCGCCATTAGTCTCCGTTTTGTCAAAGAAACGCGTATTAATACCATATGTAAATACATGTTGCAATACTGGCGACAAAGTAGCCGTTCGCAATTCTCCAAATGCCGTTGTTGGTAGTGCGTCTCTTATAGCGTCCGTTGATAATGAAGAAGAAGATGACGATGTAGTTGATGACGGTTGCAGAAGCCCCAGCTTAAACCCTTTTGGCAAATCGTCATCAGCAAATAATCCACATCTACCTGCCTTGCCGGATCCTGAAAGCCAAGCAATAGACACTGGCGCTCTCCTCGCAGTCGCGAGGCTCATTTGACGTTGCTCCCACGCCACGTGGCAAGAAAAGACTCAAAACAAGCTCCAAACTACACAAAAGATATGATATTTATTCACATCTTATATTGTTTTTCTTGCTTCTAAAAGGCAAACAACACCAATGAATCACCGTCATCAATTCGACAAAAACAACTGCAACAACAACGACAACAACGACAACAACGGCAACAACGACAACAACGACAACGTAGGTAGATTTGAAGGAAAAAAAAACAAAGAGAGAAAGAAAGAGAGAGAGAGAGAAAGAGAGAGACAGAAAGAAAGGGAGAGAGAGAGAAAGAAAGGGAGAGAGAAAAAGAAAGGGAGAGAGAGAGGGAGAGAGAGAGAGAGAGAAAGGGAGAAAAGAAAATATACATACTGATATGCATACATAAATACATACATACATACATACATACATACTTGCATACATACATACATATTACATACGTACATACATGAATGACTATTTATTGCAGAGAACAAGAGCATGAAGACAGCCAAAACAATGTTGACATAGAGAAAACGTAGAAAAAATTAGGTTAACAAATTTTCTTCGGTTGATTTTGTTTTATATACTTTGACACTGATGTTGTAATTAAGTTTCCCGCTCTTTCTAGTGTGTGGAAGGAGCGGGAAAGCTATTTAGACAAGTATACACGAAGAGAGCGAGCTGGAAATCATCGGCAAATTTTTGTCGGTACGGAAAATTTAGAAACGAAATATTCGACTTCTTACTATAAAAATACGTCTAAAATATATTTCGAAGCTCTAAATAAGCAGTCAAAGTCAGTATTTTTAAAGATCTTGCATTTATTGCAGAAAACAAGAACATAAAGACAGCCAAAACATGTTGACATAGAGGAAACGTAGAAAAAATTAAGTTGACAAATTTTCTTCGGTTGATTTTGTTTTATATACCTTTACACTGATGGTGTAATTAAGTTTCCCGCTCCTTCTAGTGTGTGGAAGGAGCGGGAAAGCTATTTAGACAAGTATACATGAAGAGAGCGAGCTGGAAATCATCGGCAAATTTTTGTCGGTACGGAAAATTTAGAAACGAAAATTCCACCTCCTGGCTTCTAGTGAATACATTTCCTTACACTAATTTACACATGCACTCAACACACATGTAGACATATTATGCAGCAATAAAAAGCAAAGCAACATGATAAAAGAATGAAGTGGAAACAAAAAATCATTTTCCGACTGCAGATTTTTTTTTGTTTGGTATGCCTCTGGTACTTGAGGAAATAAAATATTTCTTTCTTTCCCGCTCCTTCCACAGACAGGAAAGAGCGGGAAAGAAGGTTTGAGGCTAGCAACGAGACTGGGAAATGAAAAAACAACAAAAGAAAATATGTAACAACAGCTCTTTTCCACCCATGATTTTTTCAGAGGCAAAAAGGTCGACTACTGCCTTTTTTCAGGGTCTGCAGTCGAACGTCTGCACTTGAAAAGTGCGGGTAGATTTGTATACAGCTGTAAAAATTAGATTGAAAGAAAAGAGCTCAGCGATGCCTGTAAAGGCCAGGACATTGCAAGCAATTGCCAGAAACCGTTAGGGGAGGCTCTAAAAATTTGGATAAATGGCCAGACGGAGCCTGAGGATTTCGAAGATGTGATAATTCCAGATGAAGTGCGGAGGAAATATGATGGCTTAGGTCTCGAGCAGCTGGAGAGGGTGGTAGTTGAGACCAAGAGGAATTGGACAGCACAGGGGTTCTTGGAAAATGCAAAGAGTTGGGATGATGGACTAAAAGGCGAGGTAGTACGTTTGAAAAGAGATCGCAAGAAGACAGACTTCTACACAAACGAAAATAATAGTAGCGGGAATAAAAAGAAGAAACATAAGAAGGAAGAAGAAGAAGAAAAGACAGGAGAAGGGAAGGAGAATGAGAAGGAGAAGGAGCCAGGAAAGAAGAAGAAGCGAAAGGATCAGGAGAAGGAGAAGGAGAAGGAGAAGGAGAAGAAGGAGAAGGAGCCAGAAAAGAAGACGGGAAAGAAGAAGGAGAAGGAGAAGCCAGTAAAGAAGAAGGGAAAGAAGAAGGAGAAGGACAAGGAGAAGAATGACAAGGACAAGGAGAAGGACAAGGAGAAGGACAAGGAGAAGAATAATGACAAGGACACGGAGAAGGACAAGGAGGAGGACAAGGAGAAGGACAAGGAGAAGGACAAGGAGAAGGACAAGGAGAAGGACAAGGAGAAGGACAAGGAGGAGGACAAGAAGGAGAAGAAGAAGAATAAGAATAAGAAGGGAAAGAAGGAGAAGGGGAAGAAGAAGGATGAGGAGGATGACGAGGAGGACGAGGAGGAGGAGGACGAGGAGGACGAGGAGGACGAGGAGGAGGAGAAGGTGACGAAGGACAAGGACAAGGAGAAGGAGGAGGAGAAGAAGACGACGACGAAGAAGAAGAAGAAGAAGAAGGAGAAGAAGAATAAGAAGGGAAAGAAGAAGGAGAAGGGGAAGGAAGAGGAGGATGAAGAGGAGAACGAGGAGGAGAAGGACGAGGAGGAGGACGAGGAGGAGAACGAGAAGGTGACAAAGGACAAGGACAAGGACAAGGAGGAGGAGGAGAAAGGAAAGCAGAAGGAGGAGAAGGACAAGGACAAGGAGAAGGACAAGGACAAGGACAAGGGCAATGAGAGAGTAAACAAAACAGGAGTCCCAGAAGTCCCAGGGAAAATTTTGTATTTTCGAAATCCCGGGTTGGTTTGAATACATATTCGAGAACGAGGAGGACCAGAAAGCACACACGGACTCCAAAGGCCGCAAGTTCCAAGACGGGTTCGTTCTTCTTTCTTTTTTATGTTAAATTATAATAAATTAATATGTAATTGTAGAAATTTCTTTCTTTTGTTTTCATTTCTTTCTTTTCTTTCTTTTCTTTCTTTTCTTTCTTTTCTTTTTTTTCTTTCTTTTCTTTCTTTCTTTCTTTTCTTTCTTTTTTTTCTTGTCTGTTGTTTCTTTCTTTTCTTTCTTTTCTTTCTTTTCTTTTAATTTCTTTTTTTCTTTTTCTTTTTCTTTTTTCTTTTTTCCTTTTCTTTCTTTTTTTCTTTTTTTTCTTTCTTTTCTTTCTTTTCTTTCTTTCTTTTCTTTCTTTTCTTTCTTTTCTTTTTTTTCCTTTCTTTTCCTTATTTTCTTTATTTCGTTTTCTTTCTTTTCTATCTTCAAATTGTTTCTTTTCTTTCTTTTCTTTTCTTTCCTTTTCTTTCCTTTCTTTTTTTCTTTTTTTTTCTTCTCTTTTTTCTTCTCTTTTTTCTTTTTTTCTTCTCTTTTTTCTTCTCTTTTTTCTTCTTTTCTTCTTTCTTTTTTCTTTTTGTTTCTTTTCTTTCTTTTCTTTTTTTCTTTTCTTTTCTTTTCTTTATTTAACTTTTCTTAAAATTTTGTTTCTTTTCTTCTTTTTCTTCTTTTTTTTCTTTTTTTTTCCCTTTCTTTCCTTTCTTTCTTTTCTTTCTTTTCTTTCTTTTTCGTTATCTTCTTTCTTTTCTTTCTTTTCTTAATATTTGATGTCGGACTGAGAGCCTTCCACAGTGCCCCCCCCCCCCCCCAAGCACTTGTTTGTTCGTGCTTATTGCTAAGGTTGTTCATGACATGGACAACAGACGATGCTAAGGTACTTCAATTACATTAATATTGTTGTCCCGGTCACCACTGGGTCAGAAACATGGTGGTTGGGTAATTAAAGGTGCGCGAGGGGGTATACATCACCGACGTCAGGCTGACCACAAGAGCAGGCTTGATGTTGGCCCCCCAAAGGCAGATTGAGACTCGCGAAAACGATGTGTGGCCTGCGCCTGGGTTTTGATTGATTTTTTTTCTTAAAAAAACAACAATAATTTGCTATAGGATGATCCTTGAGTTTCCAGTGGGCTGGAAGAAAAGAAAACCCGAAGCTAATGAAAATGGTACGAATGTTTTGTCATTTTCACCCATGATTGGTTGTTATTGCAGGTGTCGGAACGAAGAAGTGGATCGCAGTGTTGCGGGGAATGGATGCTGATTTGGACGGCAAGACCGACACTGAGTTTTCTTCAACTCATGTGCCCAAAATTGTTGAATCTTGCTCATAGCTTGTGTCACCCCCCTCACAAGCGGAACTATATTGAAGACGTGTTGACCTTTTTCCTTCCATATGTTGGGGATCCTACGAATCCCCCCCCATTCTTCGAAGATACAGATGGAAGGCTTTGCTAGTTAAGGAGTTGGCAGGCAAGGCTAAGGTATGCAATTATTGCGCAAAGGGCTTTAGCTTTATTTATTGCTGCTTTTTTAGCTCTTCATTTTTATGGTGTGATAGAGGAACAGAGCAGCAGTAGAGCAAGGCTACAAACCTTTGCGCTCTTCTGATCGCCGGATCAAAAGGCCAAGGAAATTTACACCAGGTTCTTTGCGTCAACACTGTTCTATGTAACACAGTTCTCTTATGAATTTTATTGTTTGATACTAGGTAGCAGTGACACTGCGCCTGAATCAGAGGATGAGGAGGGTGAAACTAGTGAAGATGAGGTTATAGTCGAGGAGAATACAAAAAAGAAGAAAAATTTGAAGGCAAAGCAGAAGGTGAAGCAGAAGAAGGTGAAAAAGGGCAAGAAGGAGCAGCCCTCCACGCCTCCGGACGAGGAATCGGAAGCCGAGGAGAAACTTGAGCAAGCCAACCAGGTCTGTTCTCACTCTGCAGCTGTTATGTTGTTGTCTAATTAATGATACATATGTAGTGTAGTACTAGTGGTGTCTCCGAAGCCTCTTTGCAAGCGATTTTGAAGGAGGCAATGAAAGAACATAGTAGCAAAATGAATGAGAACATGGAGAAGCTTTTGAAACAGTATGAAAAGAAAGAAGCAGGGAAGGAAGGTAAAGGAAAGAACAATGGAGAAACAGAGGGGGATAAGGAGACGCAAGGCTCTGAGGAAGAAAAAGGCAAAGAAAAGAAGAAAAAGAAGGAAAAGAAGAAGAAAGACAGCTCCAGTGACTCAGACAGTGACGATAGCACTAGTACTAGTGATAGCTCTAGTAGTAGTGCGTCAGAGGAAGAAGAACAGACGAAGAAAGAGAAGAAAAAAAAAAAAAAGAAGAAGAAGAAGAAGAAGAAGAAGAAGAAAAAGAAGAAGAAAAAGAAGAGAGCTGCACAGCAGGCTATGCAAAATACAGCCACTCGCGGTATCTATCCATTCCCACCCAACAGCTCACCCGGCTATAATTATTATGATTTTGCACTTGCGGCTATGGCACTCAAAAATCAGTAAGTTGAGCGTTGAAGTTTCTCAAAAATACTAAAAATTAGATTTATTTGAAAAATAAAAAGAATGTATCGTGTGATTAAAATGTATTCTCTTTTTTTACTCCTCCCGGTGCCTCCCCCCCCCCCCGGCCCCCCCACCCCCCCCCCCGGCCCCCCCCCCTCACAGCAGGTGTCTGGATCAGTCAATGTATTGACACAATTAGCTTCAATATAACTGGCAAATCATTTTTAATACGTTATTCAGCTTATTCAAGATTATTTTTACTAAATAAAACACATTTTCAATGTCTGAATCAAAAAGTGCAAAATCACCTGTAGGACAATTTCGGAAAAATTGATACCCCACATTTGGCCGAATCACTTGTTTTAAGCTGACTGCATCATACATAGCTGACCCCATCGTATATAGGTGATGGCATCATACATAGTTGATGGCGTCATATATAGATGACGGCGTCATATATAGCTGACGGCGTCGCATATAGATGATGTCATCGTATATAGATGACTGCGTCAGATATAGATCATTATATACATAAAAGTAGCGATCGTTATATACATAAAAGTATACATTTGTGTGCGAAAATTACCAGGACTGCACGTTACCGAAGAAAACACCAAACACTACAAGCTTCGTTAATTGTTCCTTCCAATGTTGAACGGTCCAGACTGACCACCCACATTGGAAGAATCTACTCAAACTGGATGCACAGCGCAGTGCTACTCGGAAAACAAATGTGACCATCCACTATGCTTGTTTTCAATTTCGTTTCTGGATCTATTGCACGCATAGTAACTTACTTTAGTTATACGTACATGACGTACAAAACAAACGATAACTTGCGTCTTCGCTCACTATGACTATCATCCTGTGCACGTCACTCTACGACTCTAAGGTTATGCCTGCATGAGACATCCGATTGGCTAATTTCGGTCTTGGCCATTCCTAGCCGTGAAGCATAGGATGCAACCCGCTAAGTTCAGAGTGTGGATGAAGACTGATACAAAAAAATCCGTACCTGTTACTACACTATAGACGCTAGCTACGCTTTGTCGCGTTAAAGCTACTCCCGAGGCTCTGCCTGTCTGAGCTCGAAGCGTATACTTACCGGCCTAATAAAGGACTGGTTAATCTACTTTGACCCTGGACTTGCTAAGTCTTAAGAATTAGATGATCAGTCTATTTCTGTCGGTGTGCTCGTAACGGTGTCGTACTGTATTCTAATAGAGCCTAATGTTCTGCTAAATAGTAACCTATGACTTCCGTTCTAGGCTGACTACAAATTAGTTCTAGCTCTTATGGGTTATCCGAACTATTAGAGACACCCTTACAATACGCAAGCATATCCAACAATTATCACATCATCGACGTAAACCGTACATCGCAACATGACAATAGTTAAATACACGCCAAAATCTTTCTTTCTTTACTGACAGCCGTTCATAAGTGAACCAAGATTATCCTTACCTGAACGAAGGCGGAGTAGGTGAACAGCTACGTCCCCCACGATTCCTGTGTACAGTTTCAGTCTTTAAAATACCCGTAGTCAAGCCAAGAGAAAAACCAGAGGCGTCGGCGCCGGCCGGCTAGGGGAAGATTTCTAGGACCGGGCCGGGGCCCGCCGGCCCCACGGGGGCCTGCCGTCCGGGTGGCGCCGGCTCGGGCCGGCGGTCGCCGGCCGTGGGGGCTCCGGAGTGGGGGAGTCAGCTCCCTTTTTCCTCCTCCTCTCCCCCGCCGCTGGGGTCCCCGCTGGGGTCCCCGCTGCCGGGGTCCCTGGCCGGCCGCCGTGGGGGGTCCCGCCGCGCCAGCTCGGTGCACCGGTTTCCAATTGACAGTGCAAAGATGTCTGATTTCCGATTGACAGAGCTCGAGCAAAGCTGTCTGTTTTCCGATTGACAGAGCAAAGCTGTCTGATTTCCGATTGACAGTGCAAAGCTGTCTGATTTCCGATTGACAGTGCAAAGCTGTCTGTTTTCCAATTGACAGTGCAGATCTGTCTGGGAGCTAGCTGTCTGCTACTCTGACGTCTGTTGTTCTGCTGTGAGCTAGTCTGTTGGCTCCTGACCGGTTGACTACTCTTCTGCTGTCTGCTAGTCTGTAAACTGCTACTGCTAGTCTGTCTACTACTGTTCTGCTGTCTGATAGTCTGTGGGTGAGAGGGTGTGTTGAGTGGTTTGTTGCTGGGAACGTTCACTCTTACTATTCACCTTGGACTGTGTGACTGTGGACGAGAGGGTTAGTGGGTTACGACTATGCGTTTTCACTCTTTCTCTCCATCTCTGCCTGCTGCTGCTGACTGCTAGCCTACTGTGTGCTAGTCTTCTGCTGACTTCGACTGCCTTCTAACTTCGGCTGTCTTCTGACTGACTTCGGCTGTCTGCTGACTTCGGCTGTCTTCTGACTGACTTCGGCTGCCTTCTGACTTCGACTGCCTTCTCTGCTGACTTCTGTCGCTATTGGCTTTTTGGCTTTCCTGCCTGCCTAGCGTACATCTGCTGCCGTTGTTCTGCTGTCACACTAACCACGCACAAGTTTCTTGCTTTTCTGAACTGTTCTATTATCACTATCTCTGTACCGCTACTTCTTCCTACTTCTGACGTCTGTTCTGTGTAGCTAACTGACTAGCTACCTTGCGCTTTCTGACTTGCAATCTTACTCACTAGTATCAGGACATTCCCCATCATGTTTTACATGATCCTAGTGGAAAATACACAAGAATTGTGTATTTTACACTGGATCATGTTTTCCATGCTTTTGTGAAACATGATTAAATCATGTACTACATGATAGATTTCATGTTTTGTACATGATTAAATCATGTAGTACATGATTGACATCATGTAGTACATGATTTACATCATGTAGTACATGATTCTATTATATTAAATTACATGATTACAGCATGCAATACATGATACTTTGTATTAAATTACATGGTTACATCATGCAATACATGATGCATTGTATTAAATTACATGATTACAGCATGTATTAAAACATGATTAAATCATGTATTACATGATTTTCCGGCCCTTTTCATGCCCGGTCCCCGTACCGCCCCGGATCCGTACTGGTAAGATTTGTATTAATTCATGTCTTTTTTTCTTTTTTGTGTTAACTGATAAAATACAAACAAACTTTATTCTAGTTCATGTCTCACATCGAAAAGATAGAGATTTTTGCAATTGATTACCAATTTATAGCACGAGAGAGAGAGAGAGAGAGCCTCGGAGAGAGAGACAAAGAGAGAGAGAGAGAGAGAAACAGAGATAGAAGTTTATTATTTTTATCATTATTATTATTATTATTATTATTATTATTATTATTATTATTATTATTATTATTATTATTATTATTATTATTAGGGAGTACATAGGCCATCGGTCCTTTCCATGGGCTGATTGGTATAAAGCTCCTAGAGTAATGTTCTATGCCGTCACTTCCTTTATTCCACCGATTGGTGTGGAGACTTTCCTTATGGAATGGAGGACTGGATGCACATGGCCTTTTTTGGCTCAGCAATTGGCAGGAGATACACTATTATTATTATTATTATTATTATTATTATTATTATTATTATTATTATTATTATTATTATTATTATTAGGGAGTACATAGGCCATCGGTCCTTTCCATGGGCTGATTGGTATAAAGCTCCTAGAGTAATGTTCTTTGCCGTCACTTAGGGAGTACATAGGCCATCGGTCCTTTCCAATGGGCTGATTGGTATAAAGCTCCTAGAGTAATGTTCTTTGCCGTCACTTCCTTTATTCCACCGATTGGTGTGGAGACTTTCCTTATGGAATGGAGGATTGGATGCACATGGCCTTTTGGCTCAGCAATTGGCAGGAGATACACTATTATTATTATTATTATTATTATTATTACAATTAATATGGACACCGTGATAGCCCAGTGGTCAAGTTCTACCATCTGGGCCCTGTCGCCAGTTCGATTCCCGTCGGTGCCACCAGTATTTTCACTGAACATACCGGTCTATTTCTGGACCAGTATTTTCATTGAACATACCGGCCCGTCTGGAAGTGTTGGAACTGCCCTTGCGGGGGTGTCATTAGAGCTTATCGTCAATTCTTCGTACTCCCCTCACGGGTGAGACGATGGAGGCGCATGTGCAGAAATGCATCAGCCATTGACAGAGAAGCACTATTATTATTATTATTATTATTATTATTATTATTATTATTATTATTATTATTATTATTATTATTATTATTATTATTATTTGGACACCGTGATAGCCCAGTGGTCAAGTTCTACCATCTGGGCCCTGTCGCCAGTTCGATTCCCGTCGGTGCCACCAGTATTTTCATTGAACATACCGGTCCGTCTGGAAGTGTTGGAACTGCCCTTGCGGGGGTGTCATTAGAGCCTATCGTCAATTCTTCGTACTCCCCTCACGGGGGAGACGATGGAGGCGCATGTGCAGATTTGCATCAGCCATTGACAGAGAAGCACTATTATTATTATTATTATTATTATTATTATTGTTATTATTATTATTATTATTATTATTATTATTATTATTATTATTATTATTATTATTATTATTATTATTATGGACACCGTGATAGCCCAGTGGTCAAGTTCTACCATCTGGGCCCTGTCGCCAGTTCGATTCCCGTCGGTGCCACCAGTATTTTCATTGAACATACCGGTCTATTTCTGGACCAGTATTTTCATTGAACATACCGGCCCGTCTGGAAGTGTTGGAACTGCCCTTGCGGGGGTGTCATTAGAGCTTATCGTCAATTCTTCGTACTCCCCTCACGGGTGAGACGATTGAGGCGCATGTGCAGAAATGAATCAGCCATTGACAGAGAAGCACTATTATTATTATTATTATTATTATTATTATTATTATTATTATTATTATTATTATTATTATTATTATTATTATTATTATTATGGACACCGTGATAGCACAGTGGTCAAGTTCTACCATCTGGGCCCTGTCGCCAGTTCGATTCCCGTCGGTGCCACCAGTATTTTCATTGAACATACCGGTCCGTCTGGACCCGGGTTCAGCAGCTGATAGCAGCCGCGCGCTCTTGCGTGCCCCGCGCACAGCCTCTGCTTGCGCCCTTGCTCGTCTGCATAGGCAGCCTCTTTCTTAGCAATGACCGGGCAGTCCTCGCACGGATTTACCAGCTCGTGGCATCCGCGCGCTCTCGCATGCACCGCGCACAGCCTCTGCTTGCGCCCTTGCTCGTCCGCAAAGTGGGCCCTTTTCTTTGCATCGGGCGGACAGTCCTCGCACGGGTTCCGCACTCCATGGCAACCGCGCGCCCTTGCGTGGTCCGCGCACAGCCTGTTGCCGCGTCCTTGCTCGTCCGCGAAGTTAGCATGTTTCCTTGAGCCGGCGGGGCAGTCCTCGCACGGGTTCTGTACCTCATGGGAGCCGCGCGCTCTTGCGTGCCCCGCGCACAGGCGGTTCTTGCGCCCTTGCTCGTCCGCAAAGTTGGCTTCTTTCTTGGCGCCGGCCGGGCAGTCATCGCACGGGTTCGAGAGCTCGTGGCAGCCGCGCGCTCGGGCGTGCTTCGCACACAGGCGGTTCATGCGCCCTTGCTCGTCCGCGAAGTTGGCCTCTTTCCTTGAGCAGGCCGGGCAGTCCACGCACGGGTTTCGCAGCCTGTGGCAGCCGCGCGCGCACGCGTGGCTGGCACACAGCTTAAACCGTCGCCGTCCATCTTCCGCCCAGTGCTTGCCACTGGCGACGTTCTTCTTGCTATGCCAGCAACTTGTGCATGCGAATGTCCATTGTGTCCAGCCTTGCGACTGCTTGCTAGCCCGACTGGCAAGAGCACCAGTGGCACTTACTCGCAGTTGGTATTCTCGGCCGCCCTGTCGATGAGTCAGGAGCTGTTCCGGTGCAGTGGCGCTTGGCTGCTGCTTCTGTTGCTGCTTCTCTGTCCTCTCTGGCGTCTTAGCCTGCTGGACAATATCAAGCTTGGTCTGTTTCTTGACTGCCGAGGCGGAGCTGTGTCTTGCACAAACCGTCGGCCACTCACGGTCCCCGCGCACCGTCGCTACCGTCGCGAGGTTTTTCTGCAGGTAGCAGCTTTCACAGGCCGGGCGGTCCGCCGATTCTTGGCCTCCACGCCACTCCTTGAACACCAGCTGGCAGCCCTCGACGACTTTGAACGCAGCCCCATAGTGCTGAAGCATACGGACTCCCTGCTTCTGCTCCACGAAGGGCTCGGCGCTGGCCAGGCGCTGGAGCCACAGCTGGACCGCGGGCGAGGGGGGCGGACCGGCCGTCGCCGGGCGGTGGCCGTCGTCGTGCCGCCGGCGCTTCGGGCTCTGGCGGCCGTCCACCTCGTCTACCGGCAGGCGCCGCGCGTGGCGCTGGCACAGCCTGGCCGGCCGCTCGGCTTCGCCGCCGGCGTCGGCCGCCCGCACGCGGCCGCGGCGCGTGAAGCACCTCTCGCACGCCGGCTGCCAGCTCTTGGTCGGGCCCGCCAGGCGGCACACCAGCCCGCCGTCGCGCACACACAAGCCCGCCGCGCCGACCGCCGCTACCGCGTCGCGGGAGCCGTACCGGCGCACGAAACTCCGCACGGCCCGGCTGTCCATCCAAAACTGGTCGAAGTCCCTCTCACCGCCCTGCGCCGGAGCAGCAGGCTCGTGGGAGACAGGGAAGTAGCCCGGGGATGTGTCTTTCTGGCCCGGGGGGGGGAGGGGGCAGGAGCCGCCATCCCCCCCGCCCGTCTCCCGCCCTGCGCGCGTGGAGGGCTACCCCCACCCCCCCCCCCCAGTCTCCCCCCCCCCCCGGCCGGCGCGCCATGCCCCGACCCGAGGGTGGGTGACTGGGGGGGGGGGGGTGCACGTGCCCGCGTCCCCCGCCCTCCTCTCCCGTGGGGGGGGAAGGACGCGCGACCGACGGGCCTCCCCCCTCTCTTCTTTTTCTCGTCCCCGCTTCTTGTATCCGGGCCGGGGCCCGGATGGCTGCCGTCGCTCGCGTCCGGGCCGGCGTTCTACCCAACTCTGCTCGTCTCTCGGCTGTTCGAGTTTAATCCAAGTGGCTAACGCGGGTCACAGATCAACCATGAGGAGGTCGTGGGGGGGGGTGGAGGTCCCTCCTCCTGTCCCTTCCCGTTCTGCGGGGAAGAGGACTAGAGCTAGGCAGGGTGCTCGGGTGTACGAAGTTCACGGAAGAGTTCTTCTACCTTTTCCCGCGTCTCATGGCAGTGCGCCAGCTTCCTCCGGCGAATGTCACCGGCCCGCCAAAAAGTAAGGTTTAGATAGCTTAGTCTAGACAGGTGTGACAGGCCCCGCAGCCCCTCGCCCGTCGGGCGCAGACATCGTGCTAGATCCAGGTGCTCCAGGTTTGTCAGCTCTGTCAAGTGCCCCAGCCCCACGTCCGTCAACTGCAAACAACCGGCGAGGCTTAGGTGCCGTAGCTTGGTCAGGCCTTGCAAGTGTGCTAGCCCGTCGTTAGTTATCTGTTGACAATCGCTGAGATCCAGGTGCCGTAGCTCTGTACATTCGGCCAGGCACTGCAAACCGGCGTCTGTCAGGTAGTAGCAACGAGCGAGGCTAAGATGTTCTAGCTTCTTCTTAGGCACATGCGCCAGTCCGGTTCCAGCCAGCGAGTCACAGCCAGAGAGGTCCAGGTCTTGCAATCTCTCCAGCGGCGTCAGTGCTTCGAGTCCCGCATCGTACAGCTTGTTACACTCGGCGAGGTTCAGTCGCCACAGCTGTTGCAGCCCCGCCAGGGGCTTCAGTCCGTCCTGCCCGAAGGACGTCACCCGGACGAGGTCCAACTGCTGTAGCTGTTTCAGTTTGGACAAGGGTTTTAGCCCGTCTCCGTGGAACTCCGCAAAGCCGCTAAGGTCCAGGCGCAGCAGGCGTGGGAAGGTGTCGGCCAGGCAGGCTAACTGCTCGGCGGTGAGAATAATCTTGTAATACTTTTTCGGGGAAGAGGGGTCCCCTTCCGCGCAAAGGAAGCGCTCCACTGTCACGCCTGGGAAGCGGTGGCTGCGCGGGGCCAGGGCCCTGAGCCCCTCCCGCCCCAACAGGAGCTCGTTGAGGTGGACGCGGGCACTGCTCCAGGCGTCGCCGGCTACTGCCAAGAAGGCCCGTGCCTGTGCCGAGGTTTGGAGGTCCAGCTGCGGGTGCTCCGGCTCGGGGTACGCGTCATGGCCCGGCTAGACCTCGGGGTCCAGACGCCCGCCACGCTCTGGGAGGCAGCGCGCCTGGAGGAGCTGTGCCGGCGCCCCGCGTGGCGAGCCCGCCTGGCACCACTCTGTGAGGCGCTAGGGTGCCACGAGCGCTGGCGGCGGGCCGGGGGAGGGGGCGGGGCGGCGCCCGAAGCACTGGAGCCAGAGCCGGGGGCGAGGCGCCTGTTGGCCATCGTGTCGGAACCCCTGGCCTCCAACTGCCGGTGCCGGCTGTGCGGCGTGTACAACAACCTGGGCACCTTCGGCCTCCGGGAGCAGGCTAGGGTGTGGGCCGAGCACGGGCTCGCGCCGCTGGACCCCCTGGTGGGCAAGCCCGCCGGTGGCACGGGGGGGCAGAACCGCTGGGCCATGCGCCGGCAGACCAGCCTGCAGCGGGTCGTGTCCTGCAGCCAAAACTGGTGGCTCTGGTACGACGCGCGGGGGCAAGTGCTCTTCCACCCCCGCCGGGATGTGTACTACGACTTTGCGCAGACCCTGCGCGCGCTCACCAACCTCGGGCACCTGGTCCAGTATGCGGAGGAGCGGCCCGCGGGGGATGACAACGTGCTGCTGTATTCGTGTGACAACGGCCGACAGGAGCTGTGTGTGCTGCTAGCGTACGTGCCGAGTAGCACGGAGCTCCGGGCCGAGTGCCGGAAGCGACAACGCAACGGCGTCTTCCTCTCGACCAGCGCGCTCTACTTCCATCCCCCGGCTACGTTGCAGTGGCTAGCCAGGGCACGGGCCGGGGCGGGGCGCTCGGACCCGCACGTACGGTATGTGGTCGCCATGTTCCACGCGGCCAGGGAGCTGGCCGGCGGCGGGGAGGCCGGCGAGCCCGACGGGACCGATGGGGCCGACGGGGCCGACGGGGCCGACGATTGGCAGCCTTACCAGCCCGTACTCTTGTATTTTACGCAGTGTGGCCGTTAGTGGGCCGGACGGCAGGGAGTTTTCAGCCTAGCACTGGCGTGCCCGGGCGGCGTGCCCAGGCGGCGGCTGTCAGTTAAAAAAACCTACTCTGGCACGAGACGGACGACGAGGCTCTAGCGGGGTCGGCCGGCAGAGGAAGAAGGTCAGGGGGCGACGGGGCCGCTGGCGCCGCTGGCGCGGGTGGGCGTCAGGCACTCTCTGCCGGTCGGGGTGGCAGGCAAGGCCGGTCTTTTCCAGTCGGGTGGCACAAGTGGCCAGTCTTTTCCGGCCGGGTGGCACGAGTGGCCGGGCTTTTCCGGCCGGGTGGCACGAGTGGCCGGGCTTTTCCGGCCGGGTGGCACGAGTGGCCGGGCTTTTCCGGCCGGGTGGCACGAGTGGCCAGACTTTCCCGGTCGGGTAGATATACTCGTTTGGCCGGATATGGGCGCTGCCTTTTTGTTCTCCCCTCTCCCTTTTCCATTCTCCCCTCTCCCTTCTCCCCTCTCCCTCCCCGCGCCCGAACATTGTGCAGCCCCCCCCCCCAGGCCTTCGTCCAGTATGGCGGTCGGATGGGGGGTGCCACCAGCTGCTTCTTTGTCCCCACCGCAAAACCTGGAGAATTTCCTCTACATATGAAGAAAAATAATTGTACTACCACAAGTGCACTCAGAGCGAGAATCGCACTTGTGGGCGAGAGCCGGGCCGCGTCTCCCTTAATGGCAACGGGCTTACACACACAGGTACGGATTGGTATCCGGACATATCCTACCTATCGAAATGGAAAAAGAGAAATAATTCCATCTTTTCTTTATTTTCCCCGTAAAAAGCGGTGGGTTTTTTTTGGTAATAAGAAAAAGGGCCGGCCGTTCCGGTAGTAGCTGTATATATCCGGGAATATCCGTTGCGGGTGGCACCCCCGGGCGGCCTCGAACCACAAGTGCGATTCTCGTTCTGAGGGCACTTAGGGCATTATTTTTATTTAGTAAAAAGTTTGCCTGGTTTTACGGCGGTGACAAAGAAGCAGCCGGTGGCACCCCCCACCCGACCGCCATACTGGACGAAAGCCTGGGGGGGCTGCACAATGTTCGGGCGCGGGGAGGGAGAGGGGAGAAGGGAGAGGGGAGAGGGGAGAAGGGAGAAGGGAGAGGGGGAACAAAAAGGCAGCGCCCATATCCGGCCAAACGAGTATATCTACCCGACCAGAAAAGTCAGGCCACTCGTGCCACCAGGCAGGAAAAGTCTGGCCACTCGCGCCACCAGGCGGGAAAAGTCTGGCCACTCGTGCCACCGGGCAGGAAAAGACTGGCTACTCGTGCCACCCGACCTGAAAAGTCTGACCACTCGTGCCACCCGGCCGGCCAAGCCAGGCCACTCGTGCCACCCGACCTGAAAAGTCTGGCTACTCGTGCCACCCGGCCGGCAGAGCCCGGCCTTTCCTGCCACCCGACCGGCAGAGAGTGCCTGGTCCTGCCGTCCGACCGGCCGGCAGGAGGTCAGAGGGCGCTGGTCCCTGTCCCTTCCCCGGGCGGGCGTAGGTCCGAGCCCGAGGTTGGCGGAGGCCAGCCGCTGGGTCCGGCGCTCGTCGTCAGCGGCGCCGACACTCCCCTGGTGACCGGGCGCCGGAGAGAAGGCAGGGACAGCTGGCGCGTGTAGGGGGCCGGGGGCGCTAGAGCCGGCGGCGCTAGAGCCGGCGACGACAGCGTGTCGTGCTCCGAGCAGAGGGAGGCCGGCGCCTCAGGCCAGCGCTCGTGGCCCGGGCAGGCGCCGGTGAGGAGGGCCCAGCACCGCCGGCGGTGCTCGTGCCAGTGCAGGGCCTGGTGCAAGTAACCACAGTACAGCTGGCAACCGCACGAGCCGCACTCGTACAGCGCACGGGGCGCCGCGCGCCGACAGCGCGGGTAGCCACAGCGCAGCTGCACCCAAGCGGCGGGGGCCGCAGCGCAGCCCTCGTGCTGGCCGACACACTCTGCTCCTTGCAGGACCAGCGCCCGGGGCTGGCAACCCGCCTTCTGGTGGCTGGCCTCGCACCGGAGAAAATGTGCCTCGCTGCAGTAAGCCTGCAGCAGGCAGCGCGCGCAGGCGAAACGCGCCGGACGCCCGCAGCCTGACGCCGCGCACGGCAGGTACCGCTCCCGCGTAGGCAGGCGGAGTTGCACCGTGTACGACAGAGCCGGCCCGCCCCGTTCGAGGTCAGGGCCGCCCAGGAGCACTTGCCAGGCCCACCGCCACAGCTCACAGCCACGGCCGGCCCCCCCCCGGGGCCCGGTTCCTTCAGCCTCATTAGCATGCGTTTGCCCGAGAGGGGCGGGGGGGGCGAGGGCTCCGCGTGACCCAGCCAGCCCAACGGAGGGGGGAGAGGGGCGCCGCGCCCCGTGGGGAGGCCCGGCGCTTTCTCTCCCCCCCCCCGGAGGGGAGAGGGTGCTGCGCGCCGTGGCCGGCCGGGGGGGGGGGGAGAGCCGCGCGCCGCTGGCCCGCCGCTCCGTACCGGGCGGGGTGCCCTGCGGGGCAGGCCGTCCTCCCCGCGCCAGCGGCCCCCCCCCGCCAGCGGGCCACCGCCAGCGGGCCAGCGGGCCCCCCGCCCACGTGCCCCCCGCCAGCGGGCCCCCCGCCAGAGCGCGTGTGCCGTGGGGGGGGTGCCCCCCCCCCCGGCCGGCCGCGACGAAGAGACAATCAGACATGTCCCGGTCGCCGGCAGCGGCCGAGAGCCAGCCTCCCCCGCCGGGCGGCCCGGCCCCGCCCGGCGCCCCGGCGGAAGCGGAAGCGGGTGTGTCGTGGTGGGTCCCGGCCCCGCGCCAGCCCGCCCCCGGCCGCCTGCTCTGGCTGGTGCCGCGGCGGGGCCGCCGGGCGGCGGAGGGGCGAGTCGTGCTGTCGCTGACAGGGCCCGGCCAAGACCAGCGGGCCTGGCTGAGCGACGTGGCGGACTCCGTGCACCAGGGCCTGGTGAGCTTTTCGCTGCACCCCGCCGGCTTTGTCCGGGGGCGCTCCGCTGGCGTCTGGCTGTACGATTACGACCGGGGCGAGGTGCTGCCCCTGGTTGACGAGGCCAAGCTGTGGCAGAAGCTGCCGCCCTCCGTCGTGCCGCGCACCCCTCGCAAGCGAACACGCGCGCTGCGCCGCCTGGGCCACGCCGCCTCCGCGCCCAAGGCGGCACCGGCGCTCGCGCGGGCGCTGGCCGCCTGGCCGGGCTGGTGGGCGCTGCGCTTTTTGCTGGAGGACGGCCGCTGGGCCCCCTTACTGTTCTTATTCGGGCCCCGCGCCGAGCGGCTGTGGCACAGCCGGCGGCGGGCCAGGCGCCGCTGGCTCGCGGCGTTGCTGGACTGGCCGCCGGGGGGCACGGACCCGCGCTACTTCTTCGACGGGGACCTGCTGCTGCCGGGCGCACTAGACTGCCCGGCGCTGACCCCGGCCCACTTCCAGCGCCTGGACCGGCTGCTCCGGGCCCGCCTGGCGGCGGGGCTCGGGCCCGCGGGCCGGCGCCTCGTGCTCGTCCACTACTGGCTGCGCCTGACCCTCGCCGTGCGCAAGAGCTCGTGCTTCCAACTCACGGCCTGCCCACCCTCTGCCCAGGCGCTGGTGGGCGAGCTGCTGCCGAACCTCGACCGCCGCTCGGAACACGGCCGCCACCTCTTCCCCGGCTTCTCCGACCTGCTGCGGCAGTTGTTACTGCAGGATGGCTCGCTGTGGTGCGAGGACTGGTGCGAGCCCGCCGGCGAGCACGCGTACGCGCTCAAGCCGCACGTCACGCCGGCCGTGCTGGAGCCCGTGCTCAGTGATCTCTGGGGGCTCGGCGCGGGGGGCTCCGGGGGCGGCTGCGCCCGCTGCGCCTGCGCCGAGCCACCCCCGCCCAAGCGCCGCCGCCGCGCGGGTGGCTCGGCGCCCACGGAGCCCGCGTGGCTGCACCCCCACCCCGGCCTCTGGGTGCCCCAGGACCTGTGGCGCCAGGAGCAGGCCCTCGCGGGCCGCCTGCGGGACCTGGCCACGTCGGGCTGTGGCCACCTGCTGGCCAGGCTCCGGGCCCGCGGGCCGGGGGCTGACGCCTTCGTGCCCAGCGAGGAACAGCGCCGCGCCGCCGAGGTGTGCCTGCGCTCGCGCCTCGGCGTCCTCGTCGGGGCCGCCGGCACGGGCAAGACCTCGCTGGCGGGCTGGCTCCGCTGCCTGGGCGTGCCGCTCTTGTTCGTGGCCGTGACGTGCCAGGCAGTCGCCGCCGCCCGGCGGGCCTGGGCCGGGGCCCCCGGCCGGCCGCCCGTCGGGGACCCCGCCGAGCCCGGCCCCGCCGGGGAGCCCGCCTGCCGCCAGTGCCGCGGCCCCCCGCCGCCGGCCGAGGGCTGGGGCTCGTACGTCACGGCCGGCTTCTACACGTCCGCCCTGCTAGAGGCGTACGCGGCGCTGCCGCCGAGGCCCGCCTGGCCGACGCCAGCCCTCGTGGTCGTCGACGAGCTGTCCTTGTTCAGTCCGGCGGCCCTGCTCCGCCTCCTGGACGTGCTGGCCGGGCTCGCCCCCTCGGTGGCGGGCCTGCTCCTGCTCGGGGACAGCGCGCAGCTGCCGTCCATGGGGCAGGGCTGCGTGCTCGCGCTGGCCAAACGCCTGTTCCCCGCCTGCTGCGCGTGCCTGGACACCGTCAGGCGCGGCGAGGCCGGCGCCGGCGGCCTCACGCAGGTGCAGCGCCTGGCGCGGACGCTGCGCCCGGGGGCCGACCCCCGCAGCGTCGCGGAAGTGCGTGCCTGGCCCGACGCGGTCCTGGCCCGCTACTTCCGCCTGCACGTAGGCCCCGACGAGCTGCGCGAGTTAGCACTCGGCTGGTTCCGGCAGTACGAGCCCCCCGGGGGGGTGACCCGCGGGGCCGTGCGCGGGGGGCTGCGCTGCCCGAGCTACCAGCTCGCGACCGTGCGGGCGCAGGAAAGGCAACTGCTCAACGAGTGGCTGGCGGGGGCCGCCGGCGCCGTCCGGGCGGCCGACGGCGTCCAGGCCCTGCGGCCGGGGCTCAAGGTCCGGCTGAAGGCGCCCCGCGGCTGCCCCGCGAGGCGGGCCCTGGCGCAGGCGGCGCGCATCTTCGTCGAGCCGGGGGACCTGTGGGCCGAGAACGCCCCGCCGGCCGCCGCGCCGGCCAGGCTCGTCCGGGTGCCGCCGGACCAGGGGCCCTGGGCCCGGCTCGAGGAGGTGCGGGCGGTGGGCTACCTGCTCGACATCTCGGACGTGTGGTTGCAATGTTCGCGGGACGCCAAGAACGTGGCGGTGCGGTGCTTTCCCGGCGGCAGCGCGCTGCCGGACACCCTTGGCCTTCCGGCGCTTCCTCGTCTGGACGGGCGCGGTAGGGGGCCGCGCGGGCCTCGTGGAGTTCTACAGCCAGGACCAGCACGGCCGGGCAGCGCTGGAGCTGGGGTACGCCCTCACCGACGTGTGCGTCCAAGGGGGGGAGCTCCGGCACCTGCACCTGGTCCTGTCGCCGCACGCTTCGCCGCGCCACTACTTTCTGCGCCAGATCGCCTACACCGCCCTGACCCGAGCCACCCGCACGGCCAGCATCGTGCTGCCGCTGGCGGGCGGACGGGGCCGGCTGACGCCCCGCGAGTATTGGGAAAAGGTCAGGCGCGCCGACGTCCGGGTGCTCACGGCCACGGTGGAGGGGGCGCTCCCCGCTGCCGCCGCCGAGCGGGAGGCGGCGGCCCCTCCCCCCGCCGAGCCGCCGACCGGCCCCGGGCCAGAGGACGCTGCCCCACGCCCGGGGGCGTAGCCCCCCTCCCCGCTCCGCGCTGGTTTGTCACAGCCCCAAACCGACGACGTTGCAAATTGCCAACAGTAAAGAAAACGGGCTGGGGGAGACTGCACAAAAACTAGCAGAGGGACGTGGCCCCCGTCGCCGGACGTGCCGGCAGAAGCCACACCTAGTGGAACGATTAAAGCCTTCCCCCCCCCCCCGGGAGATCACAGACGCTCTGAGGCGAATCCAGGATCTGCAGCAACAGAGCGAGCGATGCTTGACAGTCGCGGAACGTGGCGCCGTATGGGAGCGGGTGCTAGACGTGCCCGCTAGCGGGGGCTGACGTGAGCGGCGAACGTCCTGCCAAGCGGCAGAAGAAAGGGGCAGCCGGCGCCTGCCAGGTCGAACCCGCTAAGGAACCGCCTGGTTTGCAGGGCAAACAGCAGGGAGAGCCGGCCTAAACCTCTTTTTTACCTAGGTAGTCTGCATGCGTTTGGGCACTTATAGGTCTTGCCGGCCCGCCCTGGCTTTTTCTTGTGTACCTCCAAAGCATACATTAAAGGCTGGGCGCCGACTATTCGTTCGGGGAGAGTAAGTCTGAGCAGCCACGAGCGACACCAACCGGCACGTACCACCGGCCAGGGGGGCGCCGGCCTGCCGGCCCCGTTTAGCAGCTGGCAGCGGCCGACCAAAGCCGGTGGCACCGGCCAGCCGGCCCTGCCTGTCGGAACGTACCAGGCTGGTTGGCCGGCGCCACCGACGCGTTGGGATCGGCCGGCCGGCCCCAGCGAGCGGCTGGCGGGGGGGGGGAGGCCGCACGCGCATGGGGAGGGGGCGCGGACGATCCCCCTGCGGACTCCTGCCCCCGTGCGCAGGCTAGTGCTGTCGTATGCCTAGATGCAGCGCAGTTGACGCTTAGGGACGGATGCTAAAAACACTAAAGACAGTGAGCGGGGGGGGGGGGGGGCACCGTGCTATAAACTCTCTCTCCGGCCTGGCGACGGCCGGGGGGGGGGGGCGCCGGGGGAGAGGAGAGAAGAGGAGCTGCCGCGCCGGCCCCTCTCCCCGCCGAGGCGATCGGGGGAGAGAGAGAAGAGGAGCTGCCGCGCCGGCCCCTCTCCCCGCCGGGGCGATGGCAGGGACAGTAAAAGTACGCGCTGGGGCCGGCGATGGATGCCACACCCTCCCTCGGCGACCCGGCGGCCCGTACGGCCTGCGCTTGCCGCCTAAGACAGGCGTTGTGGGAGTATGTAGGCGGCCGCGCGCCGCCCGTGCGCGGCGAGCTGTGCCTCCCTGTGCAATGCCGGCCGGAGCTCAGGGCCGGTGCGCTGGGTTGGTGCCAGCACTACCGGCCCCTGCGAGCCCCCGGCCGGGCCAGGCTAGTGTGCGGCGCTTGCGGCGGCTATCCAGCCGCCGACGGTCGTCCCCCGCCCAGCTTTCTCGCGGGCCTGTGCGCCACCCCTTGGCTGGACCAGGTGGCGCCCGGGTCCTGGACGGCCTGCTGCGAGCGTGCGCTGCCCGACCTGCCAGCCTGCGCGGACCACGGCCCTCCTGTCACTCGCAGCCAGAAGCGGTCGCGACGACGCTCACAGTCGCCGGGGCCGACTCGCCGGCGCGTCCGCGGGCAGAGCACGCCTGGGCAGGCGCCAGCGTGCACCGGGGATCCGAAGGCTCAGAAGTTGTGGCAGACGCTGCTAAGGTACGGCACCAAACTGCAGCAGCAGACGGAGTCGAGCTGTGGCACAGGAACTTCCTCGGCTCAGCGGCAGCGGGCCCGGATCACCTTTCAGGAGCTGGTGCAAGCTATCCCAAGCCACCGCCTGCCCCCCGAATGCAGGCGGTGGCTGCTCACACAGGCCGCCCAGCAAGACCTCTGGCTCCCGAGCCTGCTGGACCTCTGCCTCCAGCAGGTCGGCGAGGAACAGGGCGACGGCCACACACTGGACCACACGCTGGTGCTCCAAGCCGCCTTACACTACTTTGAACACCCGGCGCTATATCTGTCAGCGGTATCCTCCCGGTGCATCCTGCCGCTACTCGCCGCACGCCCCTGGCTGCCCCACCCGGGTGCCGACCAGCAGGTGCTGCGGCGGCTGGGCGAGCTGCTCAGAGGGCAGCCGTTCTTCTCCGTCGGCCTGCTCGCCAGGTTTGCGCTGCTAGCCAGTGGGGTCGCGGCGGGCAAGCAGGCCGACCGGCAGCCGAGCTTTAGCCTTCTCTGGCGCGACCCCGTGTGTGTGCTGTTCCCGCCCCAGCAGTGCCGGAGCCAACTGTTGGGCCTCTGCCAGGAGATCCCGGGTCCCGAGGCGCTGTACATCCGGGCGCGCCTGGGCGACAGCACAGCCGCCCCGCCCACGGGGCAGACCCCTGCGCACCTGTACGACGTGCTAGACTGCTTCCGGCGCAGCCTGGAAACGGCGCTGGCTGACCTGGGAGGCCCCCTGCCGGACGAGGAGGCGCCCGCGCTGGCGGGCTGGGCGTACCCGGCGCCGGCTGTGCTGGACACTTGCGTCGTGCCCCAAGCGAGGATGAAGCGCTGGGCCGTGGCGGGCCTGGCCATCAGGGGCCAGGGGTACGGCGCAGACTACCTCCGGCAGCTGCTGGCCCGGGCGCAGGCGCAGGCTCCGCAGACGCCCGCTACGACCGGCGGGGCCGGCACGACGCCCGCTGCGACCGGCGGGACCGGCACGCCTGCCCGAGGGGAGCTCGTCCTCGGACTCCAGGCGGCGCGGGCCTGGGCCTACGCCAGCGCGAGCACCAACCTGCACTACTTCGGCCGGCCGCTCGTGGCGGACCTGAACGTCCCGTGCGTACATGCCCGATGGCCCAAGTTGTCGCAATACTTAGAGATCGGGCGCCGGCTGGTTCGGACAACTACTGTCTCGCAAGAGGACCTAGAGGCCTGCGCTGGATACGAGGCGGAGGAGGGCTGGCTGTGGCGCCACGCCCACTGCCTGCGCTATCTCCTCACCTTGGCCGGCCGGCGGGAGATCTGGGTTCCCCAGCTGCTCACCTTCTGCCGCGAGTACAGGCAAAGCCTGGGGGGCCAGGGAGCGGACACCGCCCTGCTCGTCAACGCCAGCCTGGCCTACGCCGCCGGCCTGTCGTTGGACGACCGGGGCCCCGTGCTGAGTTTCTTGGCGGGGCTGGATCTCTCGCCCCGTTCGCTGGCACAGGTCCTGGACGCCTTCCCTGGGCGCCCGTTCTTTGGCTGGCCGCTGGACGCGAGGCGGTGCCTGTGTGTCTCGCGCGCGCAGCAAGCCCAAGACTGGGCGAGCTTGCGGTCGGCCCTGGGGGTCGATCCCGTGGCCCTGCTGACCCTGGAGGACCAGGACGAGCGCCAAGTCCTTGATCGGCTGGCCCCGCTGCCAGGCCGCCCGGGCACTCCCGGCACGGCCGGGCCCCCGTGCTGGGACCTGTTCCGACAGAGCTGGGGCCCACAAAGCACGGAGCGCGTGCTGAAGCAGGACGTCGTAGACCAGTTCGTGACCGAGTATAAAGCAGCGCGGACTGCGCTAGGGTCCGTGGGTGAACGTCGCTTCCGCGCTACGCTCGGCGACCTGCTCCGCCGGGCCTCGTCGCCGGAGTGCCAGGGGCAGCGCCCGCTGCAGGTGGAGATCCGGCGGATTGGGGAGGTGGACGTGTCTCTGGGGGGGCTCGATGTCCAGAACCAGTACCGTTTGCGCGAGCTAGCCTTGCGAGCGTACGTGGAGCACCAGGGCCGGAACCTGGGCGGCCACCCCTGGCATCAGGCCGACGAACTTTACTGGGTAGGCCCGGTGGGACTGCGCGAGCAGTGCTGTTGGACCTACGCGCTGCTGCGGGTCACGCTCCTGTATGGCAAGAAACAGGTCCTGGACGATGCCCCGTTGCGGTGGCCGTCCCGTCCTCGTCCCGGCCCTCTCCAACGCCACACCCTGGCCTGGGACACGGTCGTGGAGTACCAAGCCGCCGAACGGTGGGTACTGTCCCTTTGGCTCAAGCTCCGCCAGCTCGGCGGGGACCGACCGCTGGCCTCGAGCCTGAACCCGGGCTGGCGGGGGGGGTATGTCCACTTTGGTATGAGCCTCACGGACGGTATCAGAGGTTCCCAAGGCGTCACCCCGGCAGCGCTGAACAGACTGCTGGCCTGCCTGAATCGGCTGCAGTTCCAGGACAAGACACTGCCGTTCGCTACCCTGCTGCCCCGGTGCCTCCGTGTCGGCGAGCACCCCACCGAAGAAGAACTCGCGGCGTACAGGGTCTTCCTCTTGGATGCTGATAATCACGCCAACGTGCTGTTTATTCCCCGCGACTCTTTCCAGGCACTGGTGTTGTATGATCCCTGGCGTTCGCGCACAAATGAGGAGGTGGCCAGGATCCCCCCTCTCTATGTCCCGGCCACACCGGGTCGGATGATACTATACGCACCTATCTACGGGCCGGGGGGGCGCCTCAGCGGTGTGCTGGACGCGGACCAGAGGGACGAGGGGTCCTGTGCGCTCCTGTGCCTAGTGCGGGCCCTGTGGTTCATCTCGACCCGGGACCGGGAGAGCCTGTTCTACACGGCCATCGTACCACCTGCCTGGTTCCTGTTGGTGGCGGACCTATGGCAAAACAACCTGGTGCTGGATGGCAGGAGTAGTGCTTCCGCCGTAGGTCCCCTGTCACGGAAGAGCCCTCGTCTCAGTCTGTCCGTCATCGAACGGGCGGCCCTCCAAGTCACGCCCGGGGCACGACTAACGGACGAAGCGAAGGCGTTGCTGGGCCCTCTAGCCAGGGACCTCTCCCCCTAGTAATCGGGTGCTGTGCCCAGCAGGCCCAGCAGTCCGGCGCGTCCTTTCATGCTTAATAAAAGCAGGTGGCTCCTAACTCTGGCACGAGCTTGGGTCGGGCGCGGCGGCCGCCGCCCTGGATATGGGAGAGAACAGCTGCCAGAAATCTTGGGGGGGAGGGCAGGGGCAGGGCTATACCACCCAAGGTGCCGCAGAGGAGGGAGCAGAGAGCGCGCAGCCAAAAAGCCTTTTTAATCCTAGGAAAAACGTGTGTTTTTCTTGGTTCTGCTTTAATCCCCTCCTCCTTTCGCTCTCTCCCTCTCTCTTGCCCTTCAGGGGGTCCCCCAGTGGTCACTTTTTCTTCTGTATTACTAGGCCAGTGACAGCCGCGTGACGGTGGTTAAGGTCCGCCTGAAACCGCCCTCGCGTCCCGTCTCCACGTCGACCCCGACGTACTTGCTGCTGCTACTATTACCAGCCGCAGTACTACGCTGCAGTTGCTGCAGCTTGCGGTAGTAGGGCTGTCGCGGTAATTCCGACGGGGACACAAACGTAGTCTCCTGGCGGATGCTGCCTCGGGTGGCTAGGGACACGTAGATGTACAGCGCTCCGCTGGGCCCCGCTGGGCCCCGCTCGCCGGAGCCAATCCGGCGAAACACTTTGCAACACGTAACGGGTTGTGTCCTGCACGGCCGTCGGTTTGTGCGCACGTTCCTTGCAGGTCTGCTTGTGCTCGGGCCAGTCTCGCTTCTGGCACGTGCGGCTGCAGTAGTGCACAACCAGGCAGCCGCCGCAGACCCGCATGGTCTTGCCTCGGCCAGAAACCGAACAACCCGTCCAGCCGCACTGGTACTTCTTCATAATTGTCGTCTGGCTAATTTTCGTTCCGTCGAGTCTTGGGGGGCCGCCTCTTCTTCTTCGTCTTCTTCGACTCGTGTTTCTTTCCCCACCTGTGCGACGCGCGCGGCCCCCCCCCACGCCCTCCCACGAAGAAGGGGGGCGGGCGTGTGTCCCCCCCCCCCCCCGCGAAGAAAAGTGCGCGCGTGTGTCGACGGGGGGGGGGGGGGGGCAGGCGGTGGCCTGCCGCCCGGCGCCCGCCCCCCCCCCCCCCCCCCCCCCCCCCCCCCCCCGGGCCAGCCGCCCGGCGCCCGCCCCCCCCCCCCCCCCCCCCCGGGCCAGCCGCCCGCCGCCCGGTGCCTGCCCCACAAAACCAGCCCCACGGTTGGTAGTCTGCTGAATGTCGAGCCAGACTCCTTGTACTGACCAGGCACCGGCAGGCACCAGCGCGCCCGCAGCGGCCACTGAGGTCAGCATTCCCTTGCCTTGCCTGTGCAGCTAAGCCCTCACCGGAGAGCACCCCCGAGCATGTTTTGTAATCTGACTGGTGATAGGACCAGGGCGGCGCGGACGTGGCCCTGGCGCTGCCCTCTCCAGCCCCGCCGGCTGGACCGACGAGCCCGGGGAGGCCGCCGAGGCTCCGACGCGGGTCCAGGACCTAGAGGAACAGAGCGCGCGCTGTACGACGGCCGCGGCAAGCAGTGTCGTCTGGGACCAGGTGCGCCAGGAGGTGATCGGCGAGGCTGAGGCCAGGCTCGAGGCGTTCCTGCGGAGGGGCGGACCGATCGAGGGCCTGGACTGGACCGTCCTGCAACAAGAAGTGTTGGCTGCGCTGCGGGGGCCCGCGGGCGGCCAGCGGGGGCTCAGCCGCGGTGGTGGCGAGAGCGGTGAACCCCCGGCCAAGCGGCGGAAGACCGAAGTGGCGAACGCCGGCGGTGCTGAACCCGCCGCGGCCTCGCCAGGCGTGCCGAGCCAACCGCCCGGGGGCCAGGCGGGCTCTGCGGCCTAAGCCGCCCGGCGCCCCCCCCCCCCCGAGACACGGTTGCGGGCGGACGGGGGGGTGCGTGTCCGAGGCCGGGCCCAGCCGGCCGTGCTTGCTCTCTTCCGCGCTCTCGGGTCTGTACTCCGGCCTTTAGCCAGCAGAGCTAATAATTAAATGGACCACTCGTGGCCGACCTAGCTAGCCTGTGTATTGGTGGTAGCCGGGCTGGTCCGGACTCAAGGGAAGAAGGCCCGCCTTCGGCCGGGCCACGCCAGCCGGGGTCCACGCCGGCAGGCGAGCTTGCTAGCGCTAGCAGGGCACCTTACCCCCGTCGCCTGTCGCCGTCCCCTGCCCCGCTGAGGGGAGGAGGAGAGGGGAAGGGAACACAGACCCCGCCTACGCTGCCGGTGGGGGGTGCGGCGGGGGGGGGGGGGAGGGAAGGAAGGGGGGGTGACCGCTTTTGGCAGGCAGGCCAGCGGCGCCACCGAGGAAGAGGAAAAACACGGAGCGCCGGGCGAGGGAGCCCGGACGTCGGGATGCAGGCAGACGTCGGGGTGCAGGAAGTGGAGGTCAGCTGGGAAGAGGCCGTGGACGGCCCCGTGCCTGCACGCGTCGTGGCGGCTCTGGGTAGTCAAGCAGGTGTCTTGGTCAAGGTCCAGCTACCTCTGCGTGAGGCCAAGGTACTGCCCAAACCCTACGGAGCCGCGTGTGAGTGTGACAAGCAGGCCAGGCCACGCAAGAAAGCCAGGCGACACGACCCGCAGGCAGCGCTGCAAGCTAGCCTCGTGCCGCAGGCAGCGCTGCAAGCTAGCCTAGACTCGCTGCGAGCTAGCCTAGACTCGCTGCCGACGGGCGACGAGCTTACTGACCCACTGGCGGCGAGCCTACGGGCCGAGCTGGGCGCAGCAGGAGGCAGCCCCCCCGCAGCGGAGGGCAGCCCCCCCGCCGCGCTCCCCGACGCGCTCCCTGCTCAACTCAGCGCCCGTCTGGTCACTCATTATTACCGGCCCGCCGAGCGCGAGGCAGTCCGCCGCTGCGTCTACTACCTGAGGCTGAAGACCGCACGCAGGCAGAACAGCCAGGGCGGCGGCCGGCAGAAGCAAGAGGAGAGGCTCTACGAACAGCTGCACCTCGGAGCCCCGCCAGGGCGCCCGTGCTGCCGCCAGCGCTACCGCGAGGGGCTGGCGCAGGAGATGGCCGCCTGGCTCCCCCTCTTGCCCACTCCTACGGAACTCGCGCCGCAGTTGCTGATGGCCGGCGAACCGCTGTACGAACTCTATCGCCTGGCACGGGAGGAGGGCGCGGGGAGGCCGAGCCGCTCGGAGCTGAATAACTGGTCCACGGTCTGGCAGGGAGTGCTGCGCCTTTGCCGGCCGGGGCTCGGCCCGTTTGAGAGCGCAGAACCGGGCACGGACGGCTATGCAGCCCTGCAACGTCTGTTCGGGGCCGGGCGTGGAGACGAGGAGCACTCCACTGCCAGGGTCTGGATCTACTGCCTGCTGCTGGAACTATACCGCGCGGGAGGGCGCCAGCTACGAGGGCTCCTCGGCGAGCTCCCGAGGCCGGACGACCTGGCCAGCGCCAACCTGCCGCCCGCGCCGCCCCCCGCCGTCCTTCCCTTGCCTCGGCCTACAACTTTTGGCCCAAGGTCCTGCGGTCGGAGGTAGACGGCTTGGAGCGGGGGACCTCGCCTTGGGGTGAGCCGCTCGTACTCCTGGAGCACGACCTGGCCATCGCGTGTGCCAGCAGCTTCAAATTCGGCGTAGACCTGGACGACGAAGTAGCCACGGACGACGACGACGTAGCTGCGGACGAAGACGTAGCTGCGGACGAAGACCGTGGATTGCGGGAGGTGGGCTGGAGGGGGCCGTTGTCAGCCCTAGGCCAGGCCCTGGCTGTCCAAGTTACCCTGATCGAATACGTGAGGACACAGCCCCGCTCGCCCGCCGGACCCCGCTACTTCTTCTTTTTCCACGGTAACGGACTCCTGAATCCCCATCTCCGGCGCTCTCTGCCGCTGTGGCCGCTGCTGACCGAGGACGGGGCTGCGCTGCAGGAGCCCGATCTTCTGGTAGAGGACGAATGGCCGGCCCCTCTGTGCTTGGACGAGAGAATGCATGACATCTGCGCTCAATGGGCGCACAGGCCCCTGCAGTTACTGCGCCTGCGAGATGGGCGGATAGGCTACGCAGCCGAACTCCCACTGAACGCCCTTGACCGGCAGGCAGCAGAAGCCAAGTTTCGGAGCGTGCTCGCGAGGTGGCTGCGTCCGTTCCGGAAGACGGTAGCCAACCTGAACAAGTCTTATGAGTTTTGGGAGTCCACCGAGGTAGTCCTGGACCGGCCGCCCTACCTGCTCAAGCCCCCCCGGCGTGTCGTTTCGCTAGCCGGTGCAGGGCACGAAGGGACAGAGCCGGAGTGCCGCTTCCGTTGGCAGCAGCTGAGCTGGGACAGGAAGCTGCGGTGGTCGGACGACAAGGCGCGGGACCGACGGGTGCTGACCCTGCGCAGCCTGCTGGTAGGGGCCCTGGGCGTGCTTGACGTCCGCCTAAACCCCATTGTCTCCGCGGGGGGGAGGCTCTCCTGTACAGCGGCCAGGCCGACGTGGGCGGCCACGAACACACGGCCCTGCGACGCCTCTGTGTCGCTCTGTCCTTGTTGCGCGAGCTAGACCCTGGCTGGCACTGCCCCGGGAAGCTCTGTCCCGTCTCGATCCACCTAGGGTTCGGAGTTTGGCCACATACCTACCATTACGGGGACAGCAGCGGTCCCGAGCCCCAAGTGCCGGAAACGGACTTTACGGTGTACGTGTGCTCGTCACACGAACACGCTTTCCTGCTCTGCAAACAACGGGCAGACAACGCTGTGAAGCTCACTCTTTGGGACCCCAACGGCAGCCGATCTGGCACTTACCGGCTGCTCCAGCATGTCTGCCGCGGGTTGGCCTTGCGGGACCAGCACGGGCAGCGCCTGGCCCGTCTGCTAGGCCTAGCGGAGGCCGGGCTGACCGAGGCCAGCCTGGGTTGCTACGTGTACCCACGGGAGACGCCTACTCTCCAAGGAGACGAAGGTTCGTGTACTACGCACGCGTTGCTGCTGGCGGCGGTGGCTGTGGTGGAAGGCCCCGACCGACTGCCCAGGCAGGGTGCACAGGACCTCTCGGACGCGTGGTTGCTCTTAGGCAGTGCCCTGGGCTGGCGGTGGTGCTTGCCGCCGGAGGCGCGCGCCCGGATGCTGTTCCTGCCGCCCGCGGAGGCCGACGACGCCGGGGCAGACGACTTCCAAGAGACGGCCGTGCTGCGGGCCCGTGAGCGCGGCCCGTAATCCGCCCGGCGTCGCGGGCAGGCGCCCGCCCGTACGCACGGGAAGGGAAGAGCGCGGGCGTGATCCGCGGGCGTGTAGGGAAGGGGGGGGGGGGGAGCGTGGGCGTGCGTGGGGCGTGCACGCCCGGCACCGAACGAGCGGGCCGGTGGAAAAAAAGACACACTGAGCGCTGCGCGCTGGGTGCGGGGGGGGGCGAGGGGGGGGGAGGGAGCGGAGAGGGGGGAAGAGGAGGGGGGATCTCCCCATCGCGGGGAGCGTGCCGGGGGGGGGGGGGGAGATTGTACGCCCCCTGCTCCCCTCCCCCCAAAAGTCCGTCAGCAGCGAGGCTCCGAACACGACCGCCATGATGGGAGGCACGGCTAGCAGCCAAGGCACGGCTAGCAGCCGGGGCACTGCTAGCAGCCACCGCGCTCGTCCGAGCTCGGCGGTGGCACCAAGGCCCAAAAAGCCACGTACCACTCCCCGACCAGCCCCCCGTGGACAAGGCCTGCGACAGCTGGCCGCGGCCACTGCGACCGGGCCAGAGCCACCGCCTCGTCAGGCGCGCCCCGTCGTGGTGCCGGAGGCGGCGTCTCTCCCTCCGCCCGAGCCGGACTTTGAAAGCGTCGTCTTGGCCACCCTGAGCACCTTAGACCTGGCCGAAATCCTGCTGTCTACGCTCAACGGTGTAGTGGTGGTGGACACGGTCATGCTGGGGGAGAGCGGATCGACCGAGCAGCCGCCCGTGCGCACCGGGTTGTCCGAGGCCGGCCTAGCGCTGCTGCCCGAGCTCCAGCTCACGGACGCCTTTCTCGCCGCACCCAACTCGCCCAAGGAGTGTTCCATCTGCCTACAAGACTTGGTCGTAGGGGACTGGTTGCGGGGGCTGCCGTGTGCGCATTACCTGCACCGGGCGTGCGTCGACCCCTGGCTACGCACTAAGGACTCGTGCCCCGTGTGCCGCCTAGTGGTGTCGTAGGCGGGGGCCAGCGCGCCGTCGCCGCCGTCGGTAGCGTGTGGGCCACATTAAAAACTGAGCGAGCACACGCCGTAGTTTTTGGTCACTCGGTACTCGTGCCGTGCCCCTTCGGCCGGGAGCTCCGGGGGCGAACCGACCTGTCCGCGCCGGCCCCCCCAGCCTTTCCCCCGCCCCCGGAGGAAATGGCAGAGGGGGGGGCGCCTCAACACTCGGGGGGAGGCCCGGTGCCCCGGTACTGGCAGAGCAGGTGCCACAAGGCCACGCGTTGATTAGTAAGTAAGCGCCAGTGCCGGGCCGCGCGGGGCAGGCACACCGTACAGGTCGGGGCCTGGGGGGGTTGGCCCCGCGCCGTGGGCTCGGGCCACGGCGTGGTGCGCTCGTCCGGCGTGGGCGCCGTGACTGAGTGCACGGAGCCCGCCGGCAGGGTTACGCTGACCGTGGCGCGCGGCGGCACGCACTGCCACCAGACGCGCTGGTGGTCGGCGTCTGCTGGGCTCGGCGCGCCCTGCTCGTCCAGGAGGGCCTGCAGCCAGGGCGCCCCGCTCTCGACTCGGGTCACGGCCGGGCGTTCGCCGGGCAGCTCCGGTGGCAGCCCGGGCGCGGCCCGCCAGTGATGCAGCAGCTGTTGCAGGCACGCCAGCACCTGGGCCCAGCCTAGGCAGTAGTAGTGGTCCGCCCCGCGGGCTACGACCAAGCCCGCGGACCGCCCCCCCTGTTCGACCGGGTAGCCCAGGCCAAACAAGCTCTGGTCGGCGGCCGCGCAGCTCAGCAGCCACCAGCCGCCGCGCTGCACGTAGCCGGTACCGGACACCCAGCTCTCCCCGATCCAGGTGGGGTGGTCGGCCCGTAGGCACCACCGGGCCAAGGGCGGCGCCGGCCGGCCGGTCGAGCCCCGCAGGTACAGTAACGCCTCGCCGGACACGCCGTCGAGGAGGCCCAAACACGACAGCCGCTCTTGGCCCCCGAGCAGCTCAAAGTTGGCCGACAGGGCCAAACAACGTGCGAGGCCGGCCGTGCCCGCGGCCTTGCCCGCGGCCGTGCCCGCGGCCGGGCCCAGGGCCCGGCGGACGCAGTCCGTCAAGGCCGGCGTAGTAGGACACAGGTACCAACACGACTGGGCTGGCGCAGAACCCACGGGCGGTAGCAGGGCGGCCTGCAAGCGGCCCCTGGACCTGCCTAGCGTCCAGGCTACGGTGACGGGCGCGAGCCCCGGCGTCCGGCCGGGCGCCGGGGGGGCAGACTCATGCCGGGCGCCGGGGCCAACAGGCCGGAGCTGTGCGGCGCCGGGGCCAGCAGGCCGGAGCTGGGCGGCGCTGGTATGGCGGAAGTCAGTGCTCTCGGGTGTCACGACGCTTTTTTTTAATCCTCGGACGGCCGCCGGCCGGGCCCCCTCCCCCTTTCCCCCCCCCCCCCCTCTCTCTCTCTGCCCGCCCCCCCCCCCTGGGGGGGGTGAGCCCCTCCTGTCACGGCGGCTTTGCCCTCTCCCGCACCCCTCCCTTTCCCTGCCTAGCAGTGTCCTCACCTAGGTCCTGCCCAGCCGTCGGCTACACGGCCGCGGGGCTGTGCGCTTCCTCCTCCCCGGGGGAGGCCGGGGCGCCGTCGGCGACGGGCTGGGCGGGAGCCGGGGGAGCAGCGTCGCACTGGGCTTCGGCCGGGGCCGGGGCCGGGGCCGGGGCGGCGGCGGCCGGGGCCGGCTGTGCGCCGCCGGTGGCGGCCGTGCGTTCGGCTAGGCTCAACTGCTCCAGCAGCGCCAGCTTCTCTTCCTGCAGCTTGGCCATGCGTTCCAGCACACGCAGCTGTTCGCGTACTTGCTTGCGGACCACTTCGGTGAGCTGTGCCTCTTGGGCCAGGAGCTTGCGGCAGCCATCGGTGAGGCCCTTGAACGGCAGCTGCGCGCTCGCCCCGGACGCCCCCGCGCCGCGGCGGCCCTCCTCGGCGGCGCCCCGGGCTCTGCCGCCCTTGCCCTTCGCCTCGGCGCTCACGCCCGGTGGCAGCCAGTTGGCATTCTTAGCGTACGCGCGCGCCACGTCCAGGACGACGGTGTGCACCCAGAAGCCGCAGATCCGCCCCTTCTTGCCGTAACGCCGGTTGCCCAGGGCCTCGATCTCGGGCAGCCACGGCTGGAGCGCGCGCGCGAAGCCGAGCGCCAGGAACGCCGTCACCCCGCTGTGCAACACAAAGGCACCCTCCTTTTCCGCGCCCTGCACGCAGAGCGTAGCCGCGCAGTGCACTTCGTTCGCGGTGCGCACAAACACTTTCTCCTGGTTCTTCTTGTCCGGCGCCGCCCAGGGGAGCACCGCGAAGTGGCCCACGTCGTCGAGCCGGAGCCCCGCAAAGTCCTGCCGCCTGACGTCCGCGTCGTGCTCCAAGAGGTACGCGGGCCCGACCCAGGGGGACTCCTGGCGGACGGCACACACAGCCCCCGCATCAGCCGCCCCGAGGATTCCACCCGCGCTACGCTGCCCTCGAGGCCCGAGGCGGCGACCTCCGTCACCAGCTTGGCGGGGGGCTTGGTATCCACTACCGCCTGCTTGCCCAGCGGCCAGTTCCGGCGGGACTGCCGCCCGGGCAAGCTGCTGTCACACCACAGCGTCCGGCTCTTGTACGGCAGCAACGCGGGCGGCACCTGCGCGTCGTAACGCACACCCCGCAGCCCCGCTTCCAGCGCCTCCTGCCTGGCCGCCAGGTCGCCGGTCGGGGGGGGGGGGAACAGGCTCCAGGCTGAGCAGCGCCGACAGCGCACCGGTCTCGTGGGCCGGGATCTTGCCTCCGGCCGCCAGCTTCTCCCGCAGCGCCCCCACGGCCCAGGCCCGCTTGGCACACTTGGCGCTCGGCGGGCTCGGCGGGGCGGCGGGCTGGCTGTCCGCGGCCCGGCCGGCCTTGCTGGGCTTGCTGGGCTTGGCCCGGGGCGGGCTCCCCGCCACGCGCTCGCGCTTCTTCTCCGGCTCGGCGCGGACCTTGGTCTTCTTCTTGGCCTGGGGCTTGTCCGCCGCCGGCTCCTTGCCCGGCGACGTTTTTTGTGCTGCTTCTCGAGCTTCTCCGCGGCCCGTTCGCTCTTTGCCCGCCGTTCAGCCTCCCGGGGCTCGGACGCCTGCCCGTCCTCCTCGTCTTCGTCGCCGTCTTGGTAGTCAGCCACGTGGTGATCGCTGTCCGAGTCTTCGTCTTCTTCCTCGCCCTCCTCGTCGTCGTCGTCCTCCTCCTCCCGCTCGTCACCGGCCTCGTGCTGGGGCCCCTTCTTGCGTACCTCGCTCTTGTGCTTGACCTTCTTCTCGCGCTCCCTGGCGGTGGGCGGGGGTGGCTGCGATTGTGAAGACAGGCTCTCGCTGTCGCTCTCGCTGTCCTCGCTGCCGCTGTGGCCGTAGGCCACTGGCTTGGAGTACGCCTTGTACATCCGGTGGCTAGAATGTTGTGAGGAGGCAGGGGACGGGCCCGACCGGCCGGGCGGCGCCGTGGGCGCACGGGCGCGGGCGCACGGGCCCGCGGGCGCGGGCGGGGGGGGGGGGGGGAGGCGCGACGGCGGACGGGGGTCGCGCGGCTCTACGCCCCCCCCCCCCCCAGCCTGGCACCGCGGCCATGCCGGGCCGCCCACGGCGCCGCCCGGCCGGCCGGGCGCACGGGCAGGAGGGGGGGTGGCGATGGCGGACGGGCGCCGCGCGGCTCTGCCCCCCCCCCCCCCCCCCGCCCCGCCCGCGCCCGGCACCGCGGCCACGCCCGGCACCGCGGCCACGCCCACCGCGGCCACGCCCGGCACCGCGGCCACGCCGGGTCGCCGGGTCACGAGCGGCCGGGCGCGCGGGCGGGGGAGGGCGCGGCGGCGGGAGGGGTCTTTATTCATTCCTCCATGAGGTTTTGTAGTTTGATGCTGACGTTGAGCAAGCGCTGTAGCTTGCAGAGGCCCGTGTCGCTGACCTCTACCTGGTTCGTTTGCAGATTCCTGCGCAACAACTCCGTGTCCGCCAGGTGGTGCAGGCTCAGTTGTGTCATGCGCTGGACGCTCTGCAGGAAGATGCGCCTGGGCATAGCTCGGTGCTGGATAATGTGCTGGTGGATGCTGCTGAGCAACCAATACTTGTTGCATTCCCGCAGCCACCTCCGAACGTACCAGCTCTGCACCGCACGCAAGACCACCAGCGGGCTGCGCAAGCCCCATTCGTCCAGCTTGGCCTGCAGCTGCTGGAAGTCCTTGTTCTCGCTGTGTCCGTGCGGCATAAAGAGGCACGCAAAACAGTACCCACGCTCGGCCTCGGGGTGCTGTTGCTCGTCCTCCAGCTCTGCCTGGCGGATGTCCTCGTAGAGACACACCCGTTCGTACGCCGGAGCCTCCGGGGGGCCTTCGCCCCCCTTGCCCCAGCCCGGGGGGGCGTGGTCCGCCCCTCCTGGGTCCGCCCCTCCCGGCTCACTGTCGGCGGAGAGGGGTGGGGTGCCAAAACTACTCAGGGCGGCCGGATAGTGCTGCATGGCAGGCCAGCCAGGGGTGGGAGAGAGGGAGCAGCGGCGCGGGGGAGGCAGGTTTTCTGCGCTGTTTGGCGGACTGGCCCCCCCCACCGGCGCCGGCGGCCGGGTTTCCCGCGCCCCCCCCCCCCCTTCTCCCTCCCCGCGGCCCGCCCCCTGTCCCTGCCGGCTGATCTCCTCCTTCCCCCTCCACTCCGCCGGGGGCCGGCCACCCTGGCCAACCGGCCGGGGACGGACCGCCGGCCGCAGAGAGGGAGAGGAGAGAGGAGGCCCCTCCCCCCCCCTCCTCCACGACCCCTCCGCTCCGCCCGGGGCCGGCCCTGCGGGCGTGCGCCGGCCACACTTGCCAGCCGGGGGTGGTCCCTCCCCCTCTCCCCCCGCGCCGGCAGTCCGTCGCCGGCGGTGCTCGCCAACCCGCTGCCCTCCTCCCGGGCAGCTGCGGGGCATGCCTTGGTCTCTGCGGCGCCTGAGCCGCCCCCGCCCGGGGCCGGCGCCCCCCCTCCCCCGTCAGCGCCCAGCGAGGAGGCCCTAGCGGCCTGGCGTGGCTGGGAACAGTGGGCACAGGGGTCCCACAGCTTCCACGCGCTCCTGCGCACGCTAGCCAGCTTCTACTTTGACTGGCTCTGCCACGCCAAGGGGGTAGAATTTCTCGGGGCTGAGCTGCCCTGCATCCTGGGCCGGGTTTTCATGCGGCTGCGCTGGGGCCTGCCCGAATGCCAACAGCACCTGTGCCACACCCTCCACCAGGCACACCTGCGCCACGGCGACGCGGCTAGTTCGCTGCGGGACCAATGCGCCAACCTGCTGGAGGAACCTGCCGCCGGAGGGGCGCTGCCCGGGGGGGCGTGGGAACGGGACGCGCGGCCGGCCGCCGCGTTAGCGTCGTGGCTGGACGAGTCGGCCGAGCTGTACGGCCCCCTGGCGGGCTCCGATTCCGCCCGTTGGCCCCTGGCGCTGGTGATGCGCGCCGTCCTGAACTGGCACGTACAGGTTGCGGTGGCGGCCGCGCACGGGAGCCAGCACCAGACTCACTCGCACGTGCACTTGTTTCTGCGCCAGCAGGCCCCGCTGTGGGAGGAACTAGGCTGGGGCGGCCGGCCCGTGGAGGAGTGGGGAGCCTCGCTAGCCGCCTGGGCCGCCAGGCAAACACACTTGTACTGCTATGGCGGGCCGGGGGCAGCCGCGGGCCCCGGGACAGCCCCGGGCGGGCGCGCGGTGACGGGCCCCGCCCCGGCCCCCGGCCGTGAGCTCGACCAGACCTTGTGCTTGCGTGCGTTCTGCTACCTCTTCCTGCCTTCGCTCGCGGCGCACCACCTGGGCGCCGACGCCGGCCGGCGGCTGCTGCGGCGTTGCCTGCGCCAGGAGGGCCAGGCCGCGCGCCTGTACCACCTAGGAGCGGGGCCGGAGAGGCTGCCGGGCGAGCTGCTGAGCGCGCTGCTGCTGCAAGACATCCTGGCCGGCGGTGGCGTGGCGCCCGGCGGTGGGTGCATGTACCAGCGGATCGGCGCGACCCTCCAGCGGTGGCGGCGCCTGCACGGGGGGAAGCGGCACCCCCCGCCTCCGCCCGCGGCGCCCGCGCCCGGGCAGGGAAAGAAGAAGCGGTGGGGCCGCCCCCCCGCTCCCCTCCCGCTCCCACCCACGGCGCCGCGGGCGGGCGGTGGGGGCGGCCGCCCGCCCCCGGACGGCCCCCCGCCCGGGGGCGGCCGCCCGCCCCCGGACGGCCCCCCGCCCACGGGCGGCTCCCCTCCCGAACCGTGGACACCCTTCCGTGCCAAAAAGCACGTGTAAGTAGTACCGGCCCGTGATGCTGACCCCACCCCCCACCGGAACCAGCGGAACCAGCGGCCTCTTCGACCCGGCCGCCGCCACGCGCCCAGCGGGACACGGAGGGCCCGGGCCCGCCCCGTGCGCCGTCTGTGGACAGCACGGCGGCGGCCGGCCGAGCGAAGCCGAAGTCACGAGTTTCCATCCCTGGACCGAGCAGCCGCTCCTAGCCGACCAGTGGTACTGCGGGGCCTGCCTCCGGCGCGAGCGGCGGCAGGCGGCGCGGCGGCTGTGCCTGGAGCGCTGCATCGTGCTGCGACCGGAGGTTCAGCGCACTCTCGTGGCGCGAGTTTACCGGGCTTCCAGTAAAGCACTAGACCTCGACTGGCGCGTGGTGGCCCTGTGGGTAGGCTCCGTGGCAGCGCTGGCCCGCGACCCCGGCGGGGGCCAGCGCCCCATCCTGGTGTACGGCCCGCACGTCTGCCTGCGGACGCAACGCGGGGGTCGCATTCTGGAGAAGGTCCTGCCCTACGACACCTTCGTCCAGCAAAACCCGCACTTCTTCCGGCGCGCCCATGCCTTTTTGGCCGTGCGGCGCAGCTACGTCTCCCCGGGGGAGGAGGCCCGCGGGGGGCGCACGACCTGTGCGCCGGCCAGCCTGTACTTCTGGCCGGACCTGTACGACCCGGCCAGCCGCCGGTACTTCGACCGGCTCACGGCCCCCGCCCCCGCCCCCGCCGGCGCCCCGGCCCCGGCCGCCGCCTGACCGCGCGGCGGCCCTAGGCGCAGGTACGCCCGACCGCCCACCGCTCGGGGGACGGGGGGGACGGGGCCAAAGGGGCTGCGGCAGCGAGAGGAGCGGGCGGAGAGGCACGCCCCCCCGCTGCGCCCCCCGCGCCGTCCTCTTCCCCCCCCCCCCCCTTGTTCTCGCCACGGCGGCCACCCGCGAATATCCTCCAAGAGCCTCGGCCCCGTGAGCCGTTACCCATGGAGGCGAAGCAGGAGGAATCGAAGTGGGGCTCTTCGTTGCTGCCGCCCGTCCGCGAGCCCGCCTTTCGTAGCGCCTGGCCCCTCCTCCTGCGCCTGTAAGCCGGGGAAGGTGGCGCCGCCAGCGAGTGCGTAGCCTGGGGGGCCGCGCTCCTGCTGCGCGAGGCCGCCTGGCGTTGCCTCTTCCTGGCGTGCTTCGGGGAGGAAGCCCTGGCGCGCGTCTATTCCTTGCAGCGGGACGGAGCGGTCGGACAACAGGGGCCGACACAGTCCGCACGTGCTTGGGCAGCCGAGGTGAGGGCCCAAGCACTGCTGTACCGGCTCGAGGCGGCCGTTGCCGCCGGGCCGCGGGCGGCCTGGCTGGGCTCCAACCGTACACGCGGCACAGACAGGATAGCTCGGGGGGGGCTCATCTTTGGTCTACCCTGGGCTGCTTGGAGCGCCAGTAGCCAAGCGGGCTACGACTGGGCACAAGAGGAGAGCTGGCGCGACCTGGCCAGACTCCAGCCCCAGCTGCTGGTCACTGACTTTGGTAGCACGTCGCACCTAACCTGGAACCAGGAGCCATCGCAAGTTCTGCACAACCTGCGCACCTTCCTCCGTGGCTCCAGCCCGCCCTTTTGTCTGTTGCTGGAGATCCAAGGCGAGACTAGCGACGGGAAGACCTCTAGGCCTAGCCTACCGGCTAGCCTGGACAGTGGCCGCAGTCCTAGCGCAAGATTTGACTACCTACCCAGTCCGCCTGCACCGGGCGGGGGGCATTGACCTAGAAGACGATTGGGTACTGGTAGCGGACAGGAGGTGGCCAGGGGAGGAGGGGCCGGGGGGAGGGGGCTGCTAAGGGGAGCGCCGCCCGCCGGCACACCGGGGACCTTCGTCTACGCAGCACTAGAGGCAGAACGCAGAGCTGGCCTGGGGCGGCCACAGTCGGGGAACTGGTATTCCGGCAGCGCCCCGCCGGCCCCCGCCCTGCCACCCCCGCGGCCAACCCCAGCCAAAGCCAAGCAGGGGTTCCACGCCCAGGCCGAGCGCCAGCCAAGGACGCTGGTCGAGGTCTTGAGGGCAGAAGGCCTGGCACTGTATGCGCGGGGGTTGCGTGATGATAACTGTACCGGCAAGCGGCCGCAGGGTTGCGTGTGTGTGCTGATGATAGCTGGCCCGGCCCGGGGCTGGAACCCCGCGCGTAGTGCTTTTTGGTGCCAAGAGCCACCACGTGGTGAATAAAGACCTGGGGCTACTGTGTTCTCGAGTTGGTTAGAGTGTTCTGTCCGGCCGGCACCAGGCCCGGGGGGGGGCGAGGGCAGAAGGCCTGGCACTACCTGTACCGGCAAGCGGCCGCAGGGTTGCGTGTGTGTGCTGATGATAGCTGGCCCGGCCCGGGGCTGGAACCCCGCGCGTAGTGCTTTTTGGTGCCAAGAGCCACCACGTGGTGAATAAAGACCTGGTGCTACTGTGTTCTCGAGTTGGTTAGAGTGTTCTGTCCGGCCGGCACCAGGCCCGGGGGGGGGGGGGGGCGCCAGAACGTCCGGCCGCGCACAGGCTGCCTTCCGAAACGTGCTGTTTTACTTACGTGCTGTTTTACTGGGTTTTTACAGTGACTGGCTACACAGCCGCGAAAGGGGTGGACGGAAATAAGTGGCCCCCAGCCAAGGGGCACGAAACCACCGCCCGCGGGGAGGGCGGGGGGGGGGGGGGGCGCGTGCCCTTGGCTGGGGCCGGCCGGCACACACAAGGGCGTGCCGCACGAGGAGAGGAGAGCGCCCTCCCCCCGGCGCGGCGACGGCACGCACGCGCCCCGGACGGACAGTGCCTGGCTAGGGCGCTCGGCCCGCGCCCGTCCCCGGCCAGCGCCGCCTGGCTAGGGCGCGCGCCACCGGGCGTGGCGGGCTGTCGGCACGCGGCGCGCGCCCGGGAGACCAGGGGGGTGCGTGCGCGCCCACCGGGCGCAGTGGACAGTCGGCACGCGGCGCGTGCGCGGGAGACGGGGGGGGGGGGCGCCCACCAGGCGCGTGTCCGGAAGATGGGGGCGCGCGCCAGGGACGCCGCTCGCTCGGGCCTGCGTCCACCAGGCCATTATTCGCTTCGGTCGGAAAATGCCCCAGCTGAAGGCTGCCTTTCCCACAGCGCTTCCTGCCGCTCTCATCGTGACTGCTCACCCCTTGGTCACTCACTCTGACCGTGGCTACCCACCGCTTCGTCACTCACTCTGACCGTGACTACTCACCGCTTCGTCACTCACTCTGACAGTGACTACTCACCCCTTGGTCACTCACTCTCACCGTGGCTACCCACCGCTTCGTCACTCACTCTGACCGTGGCTACCCACCCCTTCGTCACTCACTCTGACCGTGACTACTCAACCCTTGGTCACTCACTCTCACCGTGGCTACTCACCCCTTGGTCACTCACTCTCACCGTGGCTACCCACCCCTTCGTCACTCACTTTCACCGTGGCTACCCACCCCTTCGTCACTCTGACCGTGGCTACCCACCCCTTCACGTCACCCTCGCCTGGGCTACTCACCGCTCACGCCACTCCCACCGTGGCGGCGGCTCACTCACCGCAGCCTGTCACTGCCGGCTCCCACGCTGGCCAGGGGCGTGCCCGCCCCCGCGCTCCCGCACTCGCGCTCCAGTCAGAGGGGAAGCAAAGCGCGGTGTCGGCGGCCAGTGGCCCGGGGCCACCCGTGAGGGGAGGCGGACGGCGTGAGCCCCCCGGGCAGGGGGCCGGCTGCCGGGCGGCGGGGCCGCCCCCCCCCCCCAGGCTCGGGGCTCTCACGGGGGCGCCGTGTCCCCGGCCGCGCGGGCCGGCGCCGCGGCTTCTTCGGGCCCGGCCGCGCTGCCCCCGCCGGTGGTGAGGAAGGCCCGGCACTCCTGTAGCAGTTCCCACGGGGTCTGTGCGGTGTAGGAAGTGACGACGACGAGCCAGCGGTCGCACGCGGCGGCCGCGGGCGTCTCGACAGCCACGGGGCTAGCTTCCTCGCCCGGTGGGTTCAGCAGGCACCGCCGGCAGGCCAGACACTCGAGCGGCCTAGCCGCCACGAGGCGGGCGGCCCCATTCCCCAGGTCCTCGAGGTCGAAGACGTTGGTAGGGCACACGGACCACAGCTCCAGCGCGCGTGGTGCCGGGAGCGGGCGTGGCCGGACCTGGACGCTCGACACCTTGCGGGGGGTGAGGAGCCCCTTCTGCCAGCGAGAGTCCCGGGAGGCATAGCCCTTGGTGACCCACAGCCGGACCCAGACCTCCTCGCCCGGCAGGAGACGGCAGAGCACCTGCCGTTCGCCGCCGGCGGCCACCCGCGCGGCCGGGTAGCCGGGCACGGGGCGTAAGTGGGCGAAGGACACCTCGGTCACGCCCCAGAAGGCCTCCAGCGCGCGCAGCTCGTCGTCGGTGAAGAGGTCGAGCTCCTTTTCCTCGTCCGGTGGCGGCGGGGGTTCCGCGTCGTCCAGGTCGGCCGGGCGCAGGCCCAGGCCCGCCAGCACGGCCTGGGCCGCCAGCCGCCCGGCCTCGGTTTGCTGGAGCGCGCGGGCGGACTCCCGGTCCAGCCGGGCCAGGGCCTGCGCGCGCGTGCGGCCGGACTTTGCCCGCAGGGCACCCAGCCTGTCCCGGAGCAGCGCCAAGGGCGGGGTGGCGGGGGGGCGGCCGCCGGGTGGGCTACCTTGAGCTCCAACAACGCACTGTTCGCGGGCGTCAGAAACGAGGGCGTAGCCTGCTCCCAGGGCACGACGGGCAGGCCGGCCAGCACGGCCGGCGCCACGTCGACCCGCACGCGCTCGAGCAAATGCACGAGGTCCAGGTTACCCAGCGAGTTGAGCGGCTTCGACAGGACCTCGACGTAGCTGACCGCAGCGGCCGGCAAGAAGTACAGCGCCTGCAACAGGGCCTGCGGTAGCAGCGGCGTCTGCACGCCTGCCAGGAGGAACGCCGCCGTGCGTCCGTCCGCCGGCAACGAAGGTAGGTGAGCGGCCGAGACGCTGACCGCCCGCGCGGCGCGCCGGACCTGCGACCCGCTGAACCGGGCCCAGGCCTCCTGGTCCATGCGCCGCGGGCGGGGAGAGGGGAGGCGGCGGCCGGGCCTGCTTGATTGTGGCCCGGGGGCCGCACTCCGTCGCCCACCCCAGACACTCAGTCGGTCCGCCCCTTCTCCTCCCTCCCCTTGCCCCGCCCCCCTCCGCCGCCCCTACCGACACGCCCCTTCACTCCGCGGTAGGGGGGGAAGGGGCGGGGCCGCAGCAGGGCGAGAGTACACGGGCAGTGGTGGGAGAGGGGGGGGGGCGCCCCGCTAGTGTAAAGGAAATCCGTGGCCAGAGGGAGAGCCAAGGCCATCCGCGCCAAGCCGCGGCCTCTCTACCTACTCAGGGAGAATGAGCGCGGCCGCCGCTCCCCCCGTGAAGAGACACAAGGCCGAACCCCAGGCGCCATCCCCCCCCCCCCGGACCAGCCCCGCGCCGAACGCCCGGCGGACGAGTCGCTACACCCGTTGGGGCCCAGATTCGTCTGCACCAGGAGCTGCCGCGATTGCAGGCGGCCAGCACAATGTGCATTCTGCCGGCAGTGCCGGCTGTTTAGCCTGTTCCAAGAAAGACGTCACTGCTCAGCCGACAAAGGTTGAGAGATATGTATTAGCGGAACAAGTCATGCTGGCGGGAGCCGAGCCGCTTCGCGTACACAAGCTGGTTCCAACGAGGGTAGCGCTCTCGGAGGCCGGGGCAGTGCAGGAGTGGCTGCGCTCCTTTTCCTTGTTCGTCACGACGGCTGAAAAGTTCAACAAGTGTGAAATTGGCCAAGGCCCGGATGCGTGCCAAGCGGAACAGAGTCTGACGGACAATTCTGTTCTGCTCCTGCAACAGCACGGGCTGGTGCTCAGAAAGGTCGATTGCAAGCCCTGCGCGCTACCGCGCTCCTCGCAGAACGTCCCGGCGGACTGTGTAGAGTACCTGTATTTGCAACACTCGCTAGCCGCGCAGGGGCTTGCCCCTAAGGTGCACGGCTACCTTTGGGTAGACAGCCCCCTGCTACCGAGAAGCCCCCCGAACGGCGGTGGCCCGGCAGGACCGGCGAGCGCTAGCAAGGAAGTGAACGTGGAGGATGATCTCCTGGGCTCAGAATACTTGGAGCTTGCGTCGGAAGGCGACGACGCCAAGGACCCGGCACAGGTAAGCAGCGCTACGTTCTGGCTCGTGGCAGATCTCGCCTCGGTGGGGCCTTCCTTTAGCCTCGACCTGCAGACAGCCACCGCTATAGACAAGCTCCAGGTCGATGCCGCACAATTCGAGGCTTTTCTGAGAAGGCTGTTGGATTTCTCGGCCTGTGTCATGCCGCTGTTGGTCACGGATCTGACGCTTTACAAAGTAGAGCTAAGCGCCGCCCCCCCCGGCTTCCTGTTGCGATCTCTGGGCCCGAAGCAGTGCTGGCGGATCCGGTTGCCCGCCGGGCTGCCCGCCAGTGACGAGCGGGACATCCAAGATGCGATCAAGCTGTGCAACCTGCTGAGCTTCGTGGCTAACGGCTACTACACAAGCCCCGGAAAACACAGTCTGCGCCAGGAACTAAAGGCTGTTGCCTGGAAGCTTATACTACCCCTTATCAGGGTACCAAACCCCAGAGGGCGTCTTCTACAATGCGCCGTCTGGTGGCAGCAGGGCTGGAACAAGACAGAAAGCCAGCTGTCCCGGGCGAGGCACTACCTCGGGGCTTGTAAACCGGCTGCTGTGCTCCAGGGGTTGACGACAGAAGTCTGGTGGGATGCAGCGACCGGACAACGGGGGTATTTACTCGGCGAGGACGAGACATTCACCGAGGAGGACTTCACGGTTGGACGCGTCGAGACCTTACTACGTGTACTGATTCGGCTAGCCAATCCTCAAGGCCCCGCGCAGACATGACTGCCTGGTCCGGCTACCGAGGCTTGGCCTTTGCTTGTTCGGTAGCAGTCCGTTGAACCAGTACGGGGCGAGTAAAGGAGTCCCGTGAGCGTACCAAGCTTGTGCGGCGGATAGAGAAGAAGGAAGGGCCGGGCTCGGAGGTCTGCCGGGACGGAAGGAAAGAGGAAAGGGTGGGGGGCCCGCGGAGGCGAGTGTACGGTGGAGAGTGTACGGTGGGAGGGAGGGCAGGGAAAGGGGGCCCAGCCGCGCGGGGAAGAGGACAAGGGAGGGGGGGACGGCCCCCGGGGGATGTAAACGCCAGGGCCAGGGTCCGAGGAGGCGATAAAGCTCCGGTGCCCCACCTCTCTCTCCCAAACTTACAGGGAGATGTCCGTCCCTTCCCCCGGCACGAGTGTCAACGCGGGCCAGAAGCGCCCTCTCCTAGCGGGCCCTTCAACAGCCCCGAGGCCCCCGCGCTCGATTGTTGCTGACGGGGCCCCGGCTGGCTCGCTTGGCCCAGTACCACCGCGTCTGGCGCCGCCGGACCACACAACACCATGCCGCCTACACACCCCCTGGCCCCTAGGTTTGTGTGTGAGTCGCGCCGGCGCTGCCGCGAGTGTGCGCAGCCAGGGTCGTGCGACCCCTGTCGGTCGTGCCAGCTATCGGCGCTGTTCCTCCAAGTAGAACTCTGTTCTGTCAACCTAACAGACCGGGTTACCCGCTGGCAACCCGGCGAGCAGCAACTGGAGCCAAAAAAGCTACCACGCACTTCGAGCCCAGGGCTCCCCACGTGGCAAAAAGCCATCTCTCTCTTTGTAGCGACCGACAAAGACTGGACGAGTTGCGAGCTAGGCGGAGCCCGCCACTCCCAGGGACGAGCAGTCCTTGGCCAAGGACTCCGTCCTGCTTCTGCATCGCCGCAAGCTAGTGCTCAAGCGCATCGGGCAGCCACAGCTGGAGAACCAGCGGCGACCTTCGGCCGCCCAATTAGAGTATCTGGGGCTGCAACACGTGCTGGCACAAAGGGGGTTAGCGCCCAAGGTGTACGGTTACCTCCGCGTGGACAGAGACGAGGGTGGCAATACGTTCAGTACGTTCTGGCTCGTTATGGACCTCGTCCGCGCGGGTGCCGCCCTCAGCCTGGACCTAGTACAAGCCCAGAAGTTGCGTGTCCGGCCCCCCATCAAGGCCTTCAAGAGCTTCCTGCAGGAGGTGCTAAGTTTCTCGGTCAACGTTGTCCCGCTGTTGATGGCCGATCTGAAGCCTGCTAACATCACGACGACGGCCGAACCACGGGGTTTTCTTGTGCTGGATGTAGACCCTCATTACCACCTGTGGCTCACAGAGTCCGCCCAGTACAAAGCTACCATCTTGCTCTCGAACCTGCTAGGCTTCGTAGCCAACAGCTATAACCGTACGAACGGAGCCTTGCTAAGTACACTTTGGCCATGTATGCAGCCCCTACTGGTACACCCAGCGGGCGAGGCAACCTTTAACCGCTGTGTTGGGTGGTGGAGCCAGAGCCCGCCCCCGGAAATGTCCGACAGGCGGACCCAGTTCTGCCAGGCCAGGCACTACTTGAGGAAATTCCGCATGCGCCGGAGTGCCCTGTTGCAAATGCCTGCAGGTGCTGGCTATGGCTTTGATTGGCTGCCCAACGAGGCCGAGTCCAAGTATGAGGAGCATTGGTGGAACAAGGAGGGGCAGAAAGTTCACAACTGGGACGCCGAGCTAATCCCGCCTGGCACTGGGCAGCCTCAGGTAAGACAATTTCTAACGGTGCTGGTCCGGATAGCCGCGTGGTGGCACCACGAGAACACTTAAGAAGCTGCCTATTTAAGCCTGGCCCGGTAGTAGCCGGTGGCAAACGCGGTGGTGGCCAGAATAAAAGCAGGGTTTTTTATTACAAACCAGGACCTCGGCCCGCCCACCGGCGGAACCCCGGGGGGGGGGGGGCGGAGGATTTGACCGCCACGCTGTCCGCACCACGCCAGCACGTGGGGCAGGCTAATCCTAGACAGCTCGCCCGCGGCGGCCGCGGCCTTGATGTAGGCCAGTGGGGGCTGTGGTTCCACCGCTCTCGCACTGATCCCCAGAGAAGCGGCTAGGAGCGTATAGAGCGCTGGCTTTTATTAGATACCCCCCCCCTCTACCTTTGTCCGACCGCCGGCGGGGCCCGGCCGGTGTGCCCGGCCCACACCGTCCGGCAAAACTCGCGCGCGGCCCCGAGCATGGCCTCCGGCACGCACGCTACCCGCACACCGTAGGTGCCCACGCACACCACGGCGGAGCGCGGCGGCTGCGGCTCGGCCGCCAGGTCGTACGTGAGTTCGAAGAGGGCGTGACCGAGCGCGGCCTGCACGAGGAAGCGGTTCAGCTCCGTGTCCGCCCACGTGCGCCACAGCGCGTGCGCCAGGGGCGGCGCCCGCGCTGGCTGCCCGTGCGCCCGCCCGGCGGACTGGGCCTTCTTGAGCTCCAGCAGCCACAGGCGGCCCGCCGCACAGCGCCAGACCCGGTCTATGCTGCTGTCCCGCGCGGCGCGCCCTACCTGCGACCCACTGAACCGGGCCCAGGCCTCCTGGTCCATGGGCCGCGGCTGGCCTGCTTGTGGCCGGGGCCGCTGGGGCCGCCGGGGCCGCGCACCAACCCGCAACACACCGCTGTCGCCCCCCCCCCCCCCCCTGTTTCCCCCCTCCCCTCCGCCGCCCGCGCCGGCGTGGCCCTTGCTCAGCCGCCCCGTGGCGGGGAGGAGGGGGCGGCCGCCTCCCGTACACGGTGGCGCCCCGCCGCACTCGCGTACGCGCCAGACGACGAAGGGGAGGACGGAGGGGAGGGGGAGAGGGGGGGAGGGAGAGAGGTGCGGGGCCCCGCGGTGGCGGAGCTGCTGACTTGCGAGTAAAGAAAATCTACTGACGACTTAACCCCTCTCAACCGCCGGCGGGGCCCGGGGGCAGGATGAACCCGCGGGGGGCGGAGGACTGCCTGGCTGCCAAGTGTGTGCGCGGGGCGGATGCGGCTGGGTCGCTGGTGGCACGCCTCCCCTGTCCACGGCGCGCCCTCGCCAACCCCCCCCCCCCTCCCACACACACACACTTGGCAGCCAGGCAGTCCTCCTCCCTCTCCCCCTATCTCTTCCACGGGGGCTTCCGGCGTGTTGCTCCCGTGGCACTGCGGCCGGGAAGGGAAGGGGCAGGAAGGCCAGGGAGCCCCCCAGAGAGTGTGGGCAGGGCTGCCTACCGGAGTAAAGTACGCCTGTCGAGGAAACCCTCCACTATTGGCCGCGGCCTCTTGCCGCAGCGAGGCGAGCATGTCAGGGCCAGCCCGCAAGAGACCCAAGCGTGGGGGTCCAGCCAGCCCCCGGGCTCAAGAACTAGAGATCCCGGTCGTCGGCCCGGACGCGTCGCCTGGCGCAGAAGATGAATTCGGAGCGGCTGGCGAAGAGGAACCCAACGACCCATTACATCCCCTGAGGTCCAGATTCGCCTGCCGCCAGATCTGCAGGGAGTGCCAACGGCAAGTGCCGTGTAAGGCCTGCCGGTCGTGCGAGCTATTTAAGTTATTCCGGACCAGAAGCCCTTGCTCGGCTTCCACGAAGGTGCGTGTTACGGCGTACAGTGTAGCAGACGAGTATGTGCCGACAAACTCCACCATTTACCGTCGTCGGTTGCGCAAGCTGAGTGAGACCCGAGCGCGGCTCTTCCGGGACGAGGTACCACCCTGGCTCCGATCTTTCTCTTTGTTCAGAACGACAGAGAAGGTGTTCAGGGCGCTCGGAATCGGCGGGGCCGGCCACGAGCGCGAACAAAAGCTGGCGGGTGGTTCTGTCCTGCTGCTGCACGGCCCGAGGCTAGCCCTCAGAAGGATCGGCAGCAGGCCCTGCGTTATGCAGCGTTCCTCTCGGGACCTTCCGGGAGAGCAAGCGGAGTACCTGTACCTGCAACACCTATTGGCCACGCCAAAGCTTGCTCCCGCGGTACATGGCTACCTCCGGGTAGACGCCGAGGTCAAGCCAGGTGGCGGCTCGCGCGGGCGGACGGCAGAGAGTGATGCTGAGGACAAGGTCAGCGCTACTTTCTGGCTCGTGATGAATCTCGCCTGGGTGGGCCCCTCCCTGAGCCTCAACCTGGCGCAGGCCAAGGCCAGCGTGGACCCGGCGCAGGGCCCAGAGGAGGTCCAGGAGCTGCCAGTGGAGGCAGCGGGATTCGAGGCTTTTCTGACCAGGCTGTTGGACTACACGGCCCGTATCGTCCCGTTGCTGATGGCGGATCTGAGCCCCCCCCACCTCGCGCTGACTGTCGCCAAGCCAGGCTTCCAGGAGATACATCCGGACCCTAAGCACTGCCGCTGGCTCCTGCCGCCGGCCGGCACGGAGAGCAAATATGAACCTGCCATCAAGTTGTCCAACCTGCTGAGCTTCGTGGCTAACACCCATGGCGGAGCCTCGGGTTACAGCCTGCACGACGAACTGAAGGCTGGTTTATGACAATTTATAACACCCCTGCTCGAAGCAGCAACCGGAGAGGACCATGACCCCCTGGACCAATGTACTCTTTGGTGGTACCAGGGGAGGCTAGACGAAGCAAGCCAGCTCTGCCAGGCCTTGAAGAACATGCAGCATTCTCGATTGGGCCAGGGCGTCCTGAAGCAGGAGCTCAAGACAGGACAACACGAGAACACTGTGCTGCGACGCCCAGTGGACAACGGATTTTGGTGGGACGCTACCGGATCCCCGACTGGCAACTTCGCGGCCATGCTCAAGGCACCCAGCAAAATCCAGCAACGGCACGTCCGGGACCTCGTAGGTGCACTGGTGCGGGTAGCCAGGTCCTGGTTCACCCAGGTCGCCTGAAGGCCGCCGCCGGGCCAAGGGGGGCCTGGCCTTTTTTTGGTTGGGTGGTGGTCGCCGCGTGCAAAGCAGTACGGGGCGAGTAAATTTGCAGGTACTAACCTGGTGCGGCAGACGGTAGCCGGGCCCGGTCGGGGGGAGGCTGCTCCGCCCCCCACCCCGGTGACAACCGGCGGCCCCCCCCCGCCGCTGCGATGAGGGTCTAGGCGTTGCTAGGGGTCTTGGTCCGGGCGGCCGTGCCCCTGGCTCCGCGGGCGGGGCTTCGAGCCGGTGCGGTTGGCCTATCTTGGGCTGCCGGCTGTGCCGCGGGGTCTCGGTCCGGTAGGTGTGCCGCTGCTACCATGGGTCGGCCGCGCTCGGGCGGCCGCAGGCGCGTCAACACGGACGTCCCCGCCTGGCGTGTGCCCAGCCCAGCCGAGCCGGGGCTCAGGGGGCAGCGGCCCGCACAGCAGCGACGAGCCCCCCTCCCACCCCCCTCGCGGCCCCGTGAGAGGCCGCGGGACGACGCACGCCCCGGGGCCTGGGAGGGAGGAGAGCGCTCGGCGCTCCGCCCAGGACGGGGAGAGGGAAACCCGGACGGCGGAGGAAGGAGGGGACGGGGAGGTCGTGTGGCGGGTGTCTGCCCTGAGGCAACAAAGCACAGGCCCAGGGTGGTTAGGCCCAGCGCCCCGCCCGCCAGCCACCGTCCGTAGGGAGCATGCACCCGGCCGCCGCGCCGGGCCCCGGACAGCACAATGCCGTAGCACCTCCCCACCCCCTGGCTTCTAAGTTCGGCTGCAGGTCGGGCTGCCACTGCCGCGAGTGCAGGAAGCCCAGAGCGCGCGAACCCTGCCGCTCGTGCCAGCTGTGGGAGCTGTTCAGAGAGGTACGCCCCTGCTCTACCGCCACTGACCACAAGACTGTCCGCTGGCTGCCCGACGGGCGGACCGCAAGCAACAGTTAGTGGTGGCTTGTCGACTCGGGTCTCGGGAGCAGAGCAGTGCATACAAGCGGAAGCTCAGAGCCCAGGACAAGTTGAAATTGATACCTCAAGCTTTCACATGCTTTGATGGTTTCTACACCCGTAAGGCTCCGATACAATACGCGAACCTTATTGATATGCTTGTCGGACTCGGTCATGATGATGAGCCGGACACAGTCACGTATGAACGGACGGGACTGGACGATTTGTCCGAGGAAGATTTGAGTTTGGAGGAGGACTTAGCGCCCCTCAAAGAACATAAGAAGATGTCGGAGGAAGATTTCCAAGCGGCGGCGCGGGTACGGAGAGAGAGAGAAGGAGCTTCTCAAAGCTAAGATGGAGGCGTACAGAGAAATTTTCGACCCTCCTCGTGCAGGTGGTGTAAAGTCGGAGGACTTCACTGCTGTCATTTACAAGATACCGGGTGCGGAGCCATCTCCGGCACCGCGGAGGGCAAATTTGAGCATACATGAGGCGAAGATAGCGGAGGAAAACGTGAGACAGTTGCTCAATGAGGACTTTATTGAGAGATCTACATCTCCAATTGTCTCTCAACCGAAAATCGTCCCCAAGCCAGGAGGAGAATGGCGTTTGACGATCAATTATGCCCGTGTGAATAAGGTGCTAGAGGAAGAGAGAAATCCTCTGCCGACCTTAGAAGAGGGCAGAAGAGTGCTGCGGAATGCTAAATTCTATTCGGTCATTGACCTTAAGAAAGGCTTCTGGCAGATACCACGGGACGAGAAATCCAGATGGCTGACTGCATTCGTGGTTGGTATGGAAATATACCAGTGGAAGGTGCTTCCGATGGGACTCAAACAGGCCCCGGGGCTCTTTCAGAAGGCGATGCAGAAGATGTTGAGTGGTCAATATGACGACCAGTCGGAGGATGGTTTTATGAGAAGGAGAGGACAGAAGGCGGGAGAATATGCATTTTGTTACATCGATGACATTATCGTATACTCTAACACAATGGAAGAGCATATCGATCACTTGTCAGATGTCTTCAGGCGCATCGGAGCTTTTGGCCTGAAATGCAACTTAAAGAAATGTCAGCTTGCAAAGACAAGTGTGACGTATTTGGGTTACGAGATTTCTCATAACAGAGTCTCGATATCGCGCGAGAAGAGGGAGGAGATCATGAGTAGACAGTTGCCAAAGAATCGCACAGAGTTACACTCTTTTCTTGCGATGGCACAGTACTACAGCCAGTTCATACCCGATTGGGGTGCAACTCGGGCTAAGTTGGAGAAGATGATTGATTTTGGAGACTTTGAGAAGTGGGATGAGGAGGCTTTGCAGGCGTTTAATACGCTCAAAGATCTCATTTACAAAGATCCCAAGGACGGCGGATTAGTACTTATGATGCCCGATTTTACGAAGCCGTTCGTAGTCGACACGGATGCATCTAAGTTTGCGATTGGCGCGGTGCTGCAACAGGAAGATGAGGAGAAAAGTTGCGCCCGATCATGTTTATTAGTAGAAAGCTGTGTGCGGCGGAGCGAAAATTACTGCACGCGACAGAGAGAGGCGTTGGCAGTAGTATGGGCTCTCAAGAGGCTCAGAGAATATCTATGGGGAGGACCTCTATTCACGGTTAGGACCGATCATCACAACCTTCTTTGGTTGATGAATCATGAACAAACCGGCCGTTTGGCGCGGTGGCAAGCTTTCTTGTCATGTTTCAATTTCACGATGGTCTATTTACCGGGAAAGCGAAACGTAGTCGCTGATAGCCTTTCTAGGCTAGAGTTTCAGTCGGAGGTGTCGGCTCTCGTATCATCAGTGGAAATGATAGATCTGTCCACGGACAAGGTGTACGAGGTAAGCCACATAGAGGCGATGCATGGCAAGAGGCGTTCGATATGACCGCACGGGTCTACGATATAGTCCTCAAGGCCCGGATCATGGCATATGCTGTGAGGCGCATGTTCTCGAAGACGCTGAGTGGTCTTATGAGGCATACGAGAATGCGAAGGCGAATATAAAAGAGGAGGAGGAGACGACTGAGGTCTATACTGAACCTCCACAGGAAAATCGAAGCGAGCTTGATGAAGACCCGGAGAGGGTAGGAGTAAGGCTGGAGGACGGTACTATCCATATCGCCTCGCCTACCGCATGGAGGCAGCAGCAGGCGACGGATCCGGAGTTCAAGGAGCTCATAACGTTATACAAGAACCCTAATGAGCTTAAAAAGACTCCGCAGATCAAAGATCAAATGAAGGAGATGGAGTGGAGAGATGGGCTATTGTGGTACAAGGGCCAGCATGGCAAATTTGCATCACAGCCTGACAAATGGACTCTCTGGGTACCGGAGAAGTTGAGGCGCTTCATATATGTTGCAGCCCATAACTGCCCCTTACTGGCACATCCGGGTCGACAAAGAACTTATTGGTTCATAGCGAGGCAATTTTGGTGGAAAGGAATGAAGGAGGAGATAGACAGAGAAGTAGACGCATGTATCCCATGCAAAACCACAAAGACACCGTTGAAGGCGAATTTCGACCTGATCGGTACATTCCCGTTACACGCCGGGATGTTTGAATTCTTACACATCGATCATGTGGGTCCTTTCCCCGAATCGGCCGAAGGGTACAAATACCTTCTTACTGCGATAGATCGAGCCACCAATTATGTCTGTGTTGTTCCTGTTAAGGACGTTACAGGCAAGACAACTGCGGAGGCTCTGATCGACAGGATCGTCTCGCAGATCGGAGTGCCTAGAAAAATATGTTCTGATCGAGGTTCTGACTTTAATAATGAAGTCATCGACAGACTATCTAAGTACTAGGGGATGAAATGGCAATATGTTACTGCCTATAACCCGAGAGCGAATGGCAAGATCGAGCGGGTACATAGACCTCTCAAAGCCTCGCTTAAGATGTACTGTATGAAGAAGGAGAATCAGAGAGCCTGGGTGGAGGCAGCACCTTCATTTGCCTTTGCAATGAACTGTCTACCCTCATCGGCATTAGGAGGAGCCAGGAGCTCAGTCTCGCCATATCAATTGGTTTACGGCCGAGAGCCTAATATCCCAACCTCGCTTCTGCATCCAAAGGACACTTGGGCAGATGAGGATGAGTTGTTCGGGATGAGGCTAAGAGCGAAGATGGAGGCGGAGCAAATAGTTGCGGCGCATAGGGAGGCGGAGCGCAGAAAGACTGATGCACAAGGAGTGCGACAAGCGCACTTAGATCAAGTCCGTTTCCGGGTTGGGGATATTGTACTCCTGTACCATCCTCAAGTACCCAAGGGGGTTAGCTCTAAGCTGTTTACCCACTGGAAAGGACCATACCAGATTATGGAGCAGATGGGACCTCTGAACTATAAGATCAGGGGTAGAGGGAAGGTGCAAATTGTGAATGTTCGAAGGCTGATCAAATATGACCCCTTCTTACTCGAGGATGAATCCGTTGAGGAGGCGTTGAAACGGATGAAGGAGGATTTCAAAGAGGTACCGCCTATCAGTAAGGAGGATACCTTAGAGGAGGAGAATGCCTATCGGGCACCTGTCTCGGAGATGGAGGAGACCGAGAAGGAGAGCAAGGAAGACTCAAACCGCAAAAGCGCGGCGGGGACTCAGTCTAAGGCCCCCATAGTCCGCGGCGGTACAAAGGAGAAGTTCACGGAGGCGCAGAGGAGGAGAGCGCAAAATGATCTTATCTTCGACCAACCGAGGAAGGTGGCGAGATCGACGCGAGCGACGGATGTCCATGGAGGAGGAGAAGAGAAGGACACTAACCCAAACGCGGGTAATGTGGACATTCGACATGCGCGATGGAAGGAAGGCGAGGCGATTGCGACCATCAAGTGGGTCCGAGACGCTTTTTATCTGTTGAGACCGGCAGAATCTCATGTTGCCGATGACACTCTCTCAGATCTTTATCTCATGCGAGCTGTGGCGGTCCCGCAGACTACACGGGCAGCGCGGACATCGAAGAGATCCTCAGCAGCAAAAACGATACAACCGGTACTCCATTTCTGGAGAAGCATGGACCCTGTTGAGGATCCAAAAGCTAGACAATACTTACCGGTATACAAAGACGCGAAAGATCTCGAGACTTGGGATGATACTATTACCCCTCGAGACAAAGACCACACTGCGTGGACTATTCAGTCACTGCCTAGGGGAGTGCTTGACATTCCTTTTGACTTATCATTGGGCGCCATCCCTAACAAAATATGGGACATTCTTGAGGAGTCAAAGTTTGACTTGACTTTTGTTGGCGGCCCGCCACCTGGCAAAGGGGCTCGCGCAAGGCGACGAAGGCAGTAAGTAACATTTTTTTCTTTTATCACGCGTCGGACATTGAAAGCTGCATGTGGATTAATCTCATAGTGCCCATGTCAGATCATGTCTTATTAAAATGTTTTTATACCATTGTTGTTACTTGGCATTTTTATCGCAACATATGAGTGCGAGGGTCAATCGGCAAATGGATACGACACCGTATAAGGGAATCGCTTGTGAGTTTAGCGATGGTGTTCCTGGTACGACCCTGCTTCAAGTATCCAGGGTGATGTTCTCAATAAATGTTCTCATAGTAGACATATTAAATATTCTTTTCTTTGGATATACTTAATATCGTCATACCAGCACGGTCCGTCTCTACTTGTGTCGGTTTATCGCATGGTCGGGTTCACTCACACCGGCTTTGGATATAGTTATTAGGACTGGCCCCCTAGTACTATATTAAGGTAACTGATTGAAAACAAGGGTATGTTATTAAAAGACAATGTATTTACTGATCGGAAGTGTTTTTAGAGGAGAAAAAATTATAATGCTGCTTTTATTTTAATAGTAATACTATTTTTTCTTGACATACTGCCTCAGGATTAAGTTACGGGGGGGACAACGAGTGTGGAAGGAGTTTTTATTTATTTACAAAAAATGAGGCTAGAGATTTACAGTTGACGCGTGTCTGGTGTATGCGTTTTATTTATCCACTGCACCGTCTATCCGTGGGTTAATGCACTTAGTTGCAACACCCCGTAGCGTTTGTGCAGAAAAGAAATCAGCAGCTATATGACGAAAATATTGCATATTTCCGTCATAAAAACGGGAAGGGGTACTGTAGGCATCACCCCCCGGATAGCCGGTAAAAAGTACAGTTTTTCGGGTGTCAGGTGCACCTAGTTTTTTTTCCCAGTATTTCAATATCGTTTGGCCGGATTTGACCTAATGCCATTTTAACCGTGGTCTGTGGCCGCTTTCTTTTTCGGCTTCACTGAGCTAATATAACGAGACATCATTCTCCTTTGGGGGATTTGTGTCTGGTTGTATTACCGACTTTTTATCGAGCTATCTTCAGGGAATGTAACAAATATTAATATATAACTATCAGACTTAGCACTTTAACGACACGCCAAAACCACTACCGTTGACATTTTTCTGTTTTTGACATGTCCGTTAGATTCTCCTCTGTACGACGTTTCGACTTCACTAACTAGCTTTCGATTTCGTCCAGGAATGACTTCAAACGATTTAATCAAAGTTTTTACAGCAATTACAATCTTTCCCTTCTCCATTGCCTTTTTTTTACGATTTCCTTCACCTACCATTGGTACCGACTCCATCCCTCAAGCTAATGTGTAACCCCAACTTGACAGCCCACGACATCTACCAGGAGTATCTGGGACCTACAGGCTCTGCAGCTCAGCACGAAGCCCTTTGGAATCAATTGGGTACCTTCATCCCTCTCGAGGTATTTGTTAATCATTTACCTACTTCGACTTCGTTGCCTAGAGCACCTGGATCACTTCCTGGATTGGTACTTGCAACCCCTGCAAGCACTCCTGTTACCATGCCCCCATCATCCCTGATTGGTACGACTCCAGCAGCAGCCCTGGGAAGTATTCCTTTGGGACCTACACTGCCGACCCACCCGTCAACGAGCCCCACTGCTGCAACTGCACCATCACCTGCCGCAACATCGACCTCTGTAGTCACTCCACCGTTGGCCTTTACCCCAGTTGCGATGCCCGTAGGTGCGACAACATTGTCCCCCATCAGTAGGGTACCTTCGACCGCCCCTGTCGATCCGTTTGCCCGCCCTGGAAGTCTAGCAAGTGGAGCGACACCCCTGCCCCGGCGTAACCAGCATCCATCGCTGGCATCCATCCTGGCATCACGCCCACCTGCCCCATTGGTCAATCGTGCACTGTTCATGTCTGACCCAGCTTTCGCGTCGCCATTTCGACAGATAATTGGCTCCCTCTGACTCAGGCCGACCTTTGTAACGCAGACGGCAACCCCGACTGATTCGTCAGGTCCAACCCCTACTGCATCGACACCGGCACGCCCAACGCCTCGTATCTCGCTGAGCACAACATTGCAAGGTAGTCGCGTCACGCTGAGCCCCCTTTTCTCCGTTGAAGAAGAAGGCTTAGCTTACCCGACCCTGCTCGCTGGTGGTACGAACCCCTCCGTGGAGGCCCAAGGTGGGGCTCCTGTAGCAGCAACTGGTAATGCAACAGCTGTGACTCCGGCCCCCGCGAACTCGTCATCAAGCTCATCCTCGAGCTCAACGTCGAGCTCGTCTTCAGGTTCGTCAGCTGATCCATCGTCTGATGCGGCGACTGTGGCCCAGACCCCTGCCCCCTTGACGGCGAGTGGCCCTCCTGCGACGGCCACACCACCCCCGCCATCTACAGTTAAAACTAAACCGGGATAAATAACAATGAAAAAAGAACGACCGATTTAATATAATTAGTGAGTGAAAGAGTTGATCGCCCGAACGGGCAGTGCAATAAGCAAATTGGAAAGGAGCGTAGTCTCAGTCACTCTGCGACTTAGCGATAGTGAACGGTGTGGAACTAAATTTACGAACAATGGCTTCGCGCTTCGAACTTAGTACTTAGAGCGCGGCCAACAACGTTTAATGTTGAATACTACCCCACTCACTGGCGCTACGCAGACTTACTCACCTCAACGGAGGGTGGTTGGGATGCAAGAAGGGTGTGGTGTGGTGGGAAAACAAAAAAATAAGTTGAACTGAAACGGAGGGAGGGTGGGGTTGCCCTTAGGGTGTGGCGTGGCGGGCAGCTCTAAACTTGAAAGGAGGGAGGGTGGGATTGCACTTAGGGTGTGGAGTGGGGGGCTAAGAGAAACATGGAAACTATTAATCATATAACTTGAAGTGAACCGGCTGTGAAAGCGACTTAAAGGGTACCTGGCATAGCATGCCTTCGAGGCCCTTAATGTCCAAGTGGCCCGGACTTTTGCTAGACTCCTGAGCGCTACGCGGAAAGAGAGGTCCGCAATCCTTAGACGGCGAGTATTCCTTCGATTGTCGTCGGCGACCCGGATGACCCGGTCGGCCCTGTCCGCTGCAGCCTCCAAAGCCGGATACTGGAGTCCTCCCAGCTCGGACGAAGAAGGCATGGACGCAGAATCCTTCCTTTGCCACCTCGACAACACTCCCCAGGACGGACCAGACTCCGGGGTTATGCGAAGCCCCCCCCGGAGCCCGGCCTCGCCCCAGGAACTGGGGGTACCGGTGACGTTTCTCTCCCTCCCAGAGGGCGAGGTACCTTTGCCCGTATCCCTAGCGTCCCGGGAGTCAGCATCGGAGTTACCAGCGTCAGGATCTGGAGAAGTGTCCCGCTGCCCGGATCCTGAGGAGGTCCTTGCCCCGGCCACCAAGCCACAGATGGACGCAGCTGTAAGCTTTCCGACGCCGGAAGAGGCTGATCCTGCTCCAGGTGAGGCCAAGGCCCGCGCTTCCCTGCAGGACCTTGCCCCCCCCCTAACATCGACGGAGATGGAACTGCCTGCGCACATGGAGTCACCGCCAGACCACCTCGGGATACGAAGGACCCTCCCCGTCCCCCGCGACGAAATTCCGGTCGGGATGTCCCGGGCAGGGACAACGGAGCCCAGCAGAGAACTGGTGGGTGAGCAGCGCACGCCATCAGCGGCAGAAGCGCCACAAGAGACGGGAGACACAGCCGCCGCCACTCCGACCCTTCGCCCGAGGGTGAATACGGTCTGGGACGAGAATCTGGATGCGGCATGGGATGCTCTCACCTCAGCCGAGAAGGTGGCGGAGCAGATGGAGCAGATGGAGCTAAGTATCACCGATGGAGAGGGAGGGGAGCTGGAGGGGAGCCCAGCCCCCCCGCCGCCCTCGGGTCCCACAACGGTGGCTCCAGCGTCAGGAGACTCTCCTTGCGATATAGAGCCCACCCCTGCTGGGATTGGCTCACCTCTCCCTGGCTCAGCGGGCCCCGAATTACCACCTCTTCCTCCACCTTATGCCTCCCCCCCTACCCCCTCTCGGCCGCTTTCTCCTTCCCCCACGCCTGGTACCCCGTCGACGTACAAGTACCCTACCTCCATTAAGGCACCCAGCCCATCAACGGAGCGTCCCGTGCGCATGGCTGCAGGACCCCCCCCCTCCGCGACTTCCTCACCGAACACAGCGCCATCTGTCCAAATCCCGTCCCCCACTGCTGACGGGAAACACAGGGACAGGCTCGAGCCCACCGGGGCCCTACCACCCCATGGTCTCGAAGGGTCACTTAACGCTCAGGAGAACGCAGATCAGAGCCAGGCTTTTCCAGCCCCCTCCGCACCCGATGTTGTCGATCCATCCTCGGATGGGGTTCCCAGCAGAGGGGGATTCCCGTCCGGCGTCTCTGCGTCACGGCTCACTGGGCATGCGGCCACTGACTGTCCTCCTCCCGCACCGCCTCTCGCGTCTCATACTGTCCCTCCCTCTTCGCCCCATGTGGGCCCGGAGACTGCTTCCTCTCCGGAGATCCTTCGTCCCGCCCCCGAGGCCTTAGCAAGTCCGTCAGAGCGTAGCTGTGCGTTCTCTGCCCCCTCAACCCCCATCGCTGTGGTAACTGCATCGGTTCCCCCCTCCTCTTCCCTTGGCCCGGTTCCTTCCCTTGCTTCGAGCCAGAGGGTCGACAACGCGGAAGGAGGACCCATGGAATCGAGTGAGCGGACCCCTGGGCCCTCCCCTCAGCCGCCCACTCCTCGCCCTCCTGCTCCACCGGTCCTCAAGTACGGCGCTACTTCCCCTAGGCTGCGAAACGACGCAATACAGTCGACCAGTCGGGAGCCCCCCCCCCCCTCAGTTCCCCCCCGGGGTCACTGCGCAGCCCCAGCCGGGTACCAAGAAACGCCAGGAGGGTGTCCAGACAGCACGCCCCCGCCCACTTCCTCCTCGGGGTAGCATCTCCACGCCTGGCGCCCGTTCCCCCCCACCGAGGAGCCGTTCTAGGTCGCGCCGTCCGCAGGATAACGAACCCTCCCAGACGACGTCTCGTACCAGAGCTCCCCGATCTATCTCATCCGTGAGCATGGATCCCCGAGGTTCACGTCAAACATCCCCCGCGCCCCGCTCGACGGAAGTCGGCCGTTTTCAGCGTGGACGCGGAACCCACCGGCCCTGCCCCGAGAAGGAGGGCCGGTGCCGAGGTGGAGTGGATAATCTGCGCGCACATTCCCCCACAAGGACTCAGGGGCGGCCCGGGAGGGGTCAGAGCCCCCCCCTGGGGTCTCACGTTCGCCCCCCCGAAGGGGAAGAAGGTCTCGATCACGAAGCAGTGACCCACCTCTCCTTCCCAGAGAAGGGGGGCGGGGACGACGTTCCCGGTCGTGCTCCCCCCGGGGAAGATCTCGGAGGGAGCGGCCCGGACGGAGGTCGCGGTCGCCACGTCGTCGCCCGTACGATGGATGCAGTTTTCGGGCTGGATCCCGACCCCGACCCCGGGAGCAAGCCCCTTCTCGATCACGGCGAGCGAGAATCTCCCCCAGCCCCCCTCGTGGTGGGCGCCATCCATCCCCCTCTGCTGGAAACGCACGCCACCGTGGCAGCCTCATCAAGCGTACCCGATCCTCCTCATCCTCCTCCTCTACATCCTCCACTCTCTCCGCCCCGTTGGAACCTACCCCCGCCCCCCCTTCGTATACGGCCCCGGCACCATCTCCACCCCAGCGGTCTCCTCAGCCATCTCCGTTGGCCGCCCCGCGGCCCACTGGGGCTCCCCCGAGTCACCCGCCCTCCCAACGAGCTCATCAACTCCCAACAGCGTTCCAGTCCCCGAGGCACCACCGGCGTCTCAGTTGGCCCTTCAAAAGATGATCCCACGAGGCGACCTGATGGCCATGGTTGACCTACCCTCCTTTCTGTCCTCCAGCTGTCACCTGGGACCTGCCCTCGTCCGCGAGATAGGGGCAAGCATCTGCAACAAGTACAGCTCAAATCCGGACTGGATACACCGAGTTTCCCCCGATTGCCCCCTCCGCTTAGATGCCCTCCGTAGCATTATCAGCCACGCCAGATCCGGAGATGCGTGGGACTCCCTCCCTGCGGTCCGCCAGCAGGATCTCGAGCGAGCGTACAAGGAGGGGTGGCTTACACTGCTAGGTCTCCTGCCTAGCTCGACCATTCTCCGACAGGGGGTGTGGAACTCCCAGGCCGCCCTGCTGCCAAACCGTCGCAATCGGAAGCAGTACGAGTACGCCCGCCGACGCCTGCAACGTAAACGTAAACGACCAAACCCCACCAGCTCTACGTTGCCCCCCGCCGCTGCTGGCCCTGCTGATTCTGGACGACGTCCTCCCCCCCTCTACCCCGGCTGCAGGCACCGCCCCCCCTCAGTCTGCATCCCGAAACCCAAGCCACGCCTGTCGAAGACGGATCGACCACCGTTGTGTCTCCTTTCAAGGTCAAAGCGGCCACGCCGACTCCGTCACTCGATGTCCCATCGGCCAGCACAAACACAAAAGGCCATGACCGACAGGCCAGCTCCGGACCCTTGGCGATCACAGGCGGCAGGCAGGGCTGTGTGGCTACGAAGCAGAAGGAAGCCAGGCTGCGCACAAGCCGACCTGCTTAAGCAGCCGATGTACAGGACCCCCCCCCCCCCCCGCGGGACCCCCCCCTCCTTTATCGGTCCCACCTGGTACAATCGTAGTGCACCACCCCCCTTCTCAAGTGCGGGGATCCACACGGCCTGCTTCGAGAAGCACCATGGGAGGAATCTTCTTCAGCCCTGAGGATATCCGCGCAATCCGACAGGAAAGTCAGCTCACTCGCCAGATGCAGGCTTCCCTTAAGGATCAGGAAGACAAGATGGCAGACTTCTACGAGATAGAAGCCGCTGGTCTTCGACCCCGACGGACGTTTGCGAAGGAGACCTCCGGTACTCCGCCTACTCTGACCTCAAGCACGGACCCCAGCCAGAGTAATGCGCTGTCTAATAAAGCTCAGGGGGAGTACTCCGGGGTCGGAATTATAACGAAAGGTAAAGGTCGTCCTGCATGTCCCCGTAAAGCTCCTGCGGAGTCGCCTCCTCTTCCCTACAGAGGTATTAAGAACCCGGATAACCGGTACTGTTTCTTAATAAGCGCGGTCCAACTCCTCTCATCCTTTCCCAAGCTTCCCGCTTTCCTACGGAACTGGGCCTCGGCACGCCCACCCAGGTCCATGATCGGACCTCAGATGACGGCCATCAGCGCTATCATTAATACGATGGCTGAGCTTCGCCCCCAGGTGAAGAGCTCCTCGCAAGAATTCCAGCCCATCTCCTGTGCCTGGTTCCGCTACCCGGTTGTTCTCCGCAGCACCCTCCCCAGTCCGGACCTTCATGACGGCGGCGACACCGGACTGGCAGCTCGGGGCCTACTGTTGTTGCTCCGGGACGCCGGGCCCTCTTTCCTCCCGAGGGGAGTGTCTATGGAATCGTGGCTCCCTCACGTGGTTTCGACTTCATCGTGCCAGGGATGCTCCACTACCTCTCTTTCCTCCACGTGGGCTCTTCCTCTCTCCCTGTCTCTCCTGGCCGGCGACCGCTCCCCGTTCCCCCTCTCTGAGCTCGTGGACAGATGGCTGCTTGGTGGTCCTTCTGAGTCTTTCCGCTGTGCCCACTGCGGAGGCAGGCAAGGGGCGACTACTCGGACGCTGCAGACACATGCAGAATGTCTTCTCCTCGACATTCATCGGCCGCTGGGACTCCAGAACCTACGGTCCCTTCGGTCCGCGCACCACAACATCTCTGTCCTGCCCTCGCTCGTTCTTGACCACCGGTGGACGCAAGACGGGCAGCCGGCCTCCTACTCTCTCCAAAGCGTTATTTGCATTCAGATGGAAGGCAACGCACGCTCGCGGCAACTTCCCCACGCGTTCCTCCTGGACCGCAACAGTTCAGGGGAGTGGGTGAAGTGTGACGACGACTCCGTTTCGGTCCTCCATAACCTGACTGCATGCAGGGTGATTGCTTCGTATGGAGTGCAACTTCTGTTCAAGCGGACAGTCTCCTCCCTTCCTGACCCCGTCGCGGTTCTTCACCCGTTTTCCGCAGCCCAGCGCCCAGCCTTGGGACTGAGCTCAGCCTCAAAGACTAATCGACATTTCCGTCAGCGCCTACGCAAGATTATTAGAAACCTGCGGAAGATGGCAGCGGATAAGAAGGATGAGCATTCCACCAATGCAGCCTCCTTCAACTCTCGGGCGTTCTCCCTGCTGGGGCAAGGCATGTCCATTGAACGGCACCTCCTCCCCCGTAGCCCAGTGCCCTCCTCCGCCCCCCTGGGGTTCTCTACTGTCTACAGGGTCTACAAACAAGGCATGCGGGAGCACCTTCCCCAGCCGTCCGCCAAGTGGTTTAGCGATTTCAAGCAGTCTCGGGACGGGCTTCGGGGAGGCGCGCAGGCCTCTCTTGCCTTTGCGACGCTCAGATACAATCTGGAGCGCTTCCATGGCACCAATGTCCTGTCGCTCACCTCGCACGTACGAGAACCACTTCTGGCTTTTCCACCACAAAAGGTGGTCCCCCCACTGCGCCACGGCTCTCCCAAGGAGCTCTCAACCAATGGTTAAGCCAGATGTTTCTCCTATCTCCCTCCTTCGGAGCTCAGCTTCACCTTCGATCCAGGAATCCATTGGCAGACAGGACCACCAAGGCGTTGGAATCCATTGTCCAGGACGGGAGTCTCATGCTCCTCACCTCCTGGCATGCACTCTCCTCCCCACGGGTTCTTCGCTATGTCCAGCGACGCCGCCCGCGGGTCCTCATTGTTCGGGCACAGGATATCAAGGGACGCATCCTGCTCCACCACACAGCCAACTTCAGGTCTGAGACTCCGGCGTGGGACCACGCGCCTCGGTTCATCGGCCCTCTCGGCATCTCCCTGCCCGCTGTTCGCTACAAACGCCTCAGAACGATCCTGCAGCTCACAATGCTCTTTATTGATGTCAAGGCCAGGGATGGTCTCCTGGAGCTTTCCATCCCGGAAGCGCCTTTTGGCCCTGAGGAGTTTTTTCGACCCGACTGGATCCTCGCAAAGGCCTCGGCCTGGATCGTTGTCGGCCTCATCCTTTGGAGTCCTCAGGAAAGTGACCCTCAGATGGATCCTCCGGAGGAGCAAGGGTTGCCAGAGGGAGATAGTGAGGACGAGGAGGACGCCATCACTGCATTGTCGCACCTCAGTAGGGAAGAGCGGCTTGTTCAATCTATCGCGTCTCACCGCCTGGAGGCCCCCCCCCTGCAGCGCTGGATTCAGGCCCGAGTAGACATCGCCCGGGATCGGCTAGAGCGTCAATTCCTCTCGCTCGACGCCCCGGTTGACTCTCCCCCCTCCTCCCCACCTGGCAGCTTCGATCGTTTCCCGGGTCCACCGCCCCTCCCCTCCTCTGTAGAAGAAATCATCGAGTCTGCTCTCCCCCCCCCCCTTCTCTAGCCGACAGCCCAGCCCCCCCCTCCCCTCTTCCCGGAGTCCGGAGGGAAGGGAAGCCCGGCCTGATGGAATTGTCGCCCCGGTGGTCTCCGGGTCTCCCCCGCTGCCTCTAGTGGAGCCCAAGAGGTGGACGCAAGCTCAGCGGGATAGTTTCCAGCAGTGTATGGAAGAGAGCATGCGGACGGCCCAGCCCCCCCAGGCTTCGTTGAAGCAGGCCATCCAAGCCGCAGTTGCTGCCGCACCTATAGAGAACGACGCTGCTCCCCCGGCTGTCCCTAGCCTTGCTCTGCCAAGTGTCATTCAGGACGCTCAGCCGCCTCCTCCACCATTGAGCAGGCGGCAGCCCAGACCCCCTAAGTCCAGGCGGAAGATAACGAAGGTACCCCGCATGCTAACTGCCCTGCAATCCATCACGAGGGGCCTCCAGAGACAGGTTCCGAGGGACCCCGGATCCCATTTATCCAGGCTCTGGATGAGCATTTGCCGTACGCTTCGAATGGAAGGGGATCTGGTGGGGCACATCCTGGATGAGACGTCGTCGGATGACCCGCTGGAGTTATCACGTCTCCTGCCCGACGCTCTGAAGGTCCTTGCCAAGGCCAGACGCAAGATTAAATCTCGACTCGAGGACATCAAGCGAGTCAAGAGGGAGTCTAAGAGACCGGATAGGTTTCGCCACAACCAAGCCTTTGACCGTAATCAGCACAAATTCCTCCTCCGTGTCCAAGCGGACTCAGCCATGGAGTCCCCCCCGCCCGAAGCTCTCCGGGAGCACTATGCAGACCTCTACCGCACACGTGTCTCCGACCTGGCAGACGAGGAGCGCCGACTTCACCAAGTGATGGGGCCTGGAGCTACACTATGGACCCCCCCAGAGGACTCCAAATATAACCAGAGAGAGCTCCTTCTCGGAAGCGACAGGCTCCGTGCGCCGATCCTCAGACCGGGGGAGGTTATCGACAAGGGGCATTTCACCAATCTGGTGTTCCGAGGTAATGTGGATCTTGCCCCCCTTTCCCTTCTCCCCAGTGAGACGGAATCTGTCATCCAGTCATCTGCCGAGGTAGCCCTTCAGGCGGGGGTGGAAGGGATGAGGTCCCTCATGAATGCCCACAAGGCACCGTCCCTTCGCCAGTACACAGTGCAGTTCCCGCCGGAGGATGACAACGAACGGAGACCGAACCGTAATTCAGATGAGCTTAAGAGATGGGATACTGCCAGCCTTCCCCTTCAGGATGTGTATACAGCCCCTCCCGTTGACTTGGTTCCCAAGCTTATGGAGTTCCTGGAAGCTGAAGCAGGGGAGTACCTGGGTATCCACCTTCCTAACGGAGAGGACACCCGGGGCCTGATCATCCGACTCCAATCCAACGCGTTTGCTCTGCGCCTCAGCTCGCTCCCTGACGAATTCCAATAACGGTTCCCTGTTGCTCGCCTTGCGCCGCGCCTCGATCGACCTGACGAGCTGTCTCCAGGCTCCCTGTCACCATGGGACGCTATCCTCGTTACCGATGGATCCTGCTTTCCCGAACATGGCAACGCTGCGGGCTTCGGGGCTTTCCTATTCTACAATCGCGAGATTATCGCCATCTACGGCAACGCGGACAATCCAGCCTCTAGTGGTGAACAGGAAGTGTTGGCAGTTATGGCAGGGGGCCTCCAATTCATCCGGGAGATGGCCTGGAGGCCCCGGCGAGTCCATGTCTACACCGACTACCGGGCCCTATCGGACGCGAATCTGGAAGGGGAGGCCCACGAACTGTTCAAGACGCGGTCGAAGCCCCCCCTATGGGATGCCATCTTTCGCTTTCACGTGCAGACTGCTCCGATCTCTTTCCACTGGGTCAAGTCCCACCAAGAACGCAGTTTTGAGTGGACCTTCCGTCTAAATGAGTGTGCAGACCGCCTCGCCAAGTGGGCGGTCCTAAGAAGAGTGACCCGGCTACAGAGGATTCGGGAGTGGGAGAGGCTGCGCTCGGCCCCGCCCCGAGACTCCAACGGACGGCTTCTCCTTGTAGGGCCGTTCCAAGAGTCTCATATTCCTGGGGACCGGGTCAAGCAATTCGTCAATATCTTCAAGTGCCTCCCCCCCCCGCTCTCTCGAGAGCAGGCGCTCGATCTGGCTCGTCGGCCGCTCTCGTTGGGTGAAATCGAGCATGCAATTCAGGCCAAAAAGGGTCCTGCTCCGGGAGACGATGGTATACCCCCCGACATCTTCAAGCTCCTCTCGCAAGACGCGAAGATCCAATTAGGATCTTTCTTCTCCCATTGCTGGAAGGAGAAGAGATTACCAAAGGACTGGAAGCCGGGGATTCTCAGCCAGATTTGGAAGGGGACTGGGACAGGCGCAAATGTATCCGACTGGCGGGGCATCACGGTTTCGAACGCGATCCTCAACCTCTACGAAAAACTCGTCACTTTTCGGGTTGAGTCCTTCAAGCTCCACACAGGGTGCATCCGGAAGACTTCTAAAGCCAACACAACAACTGTGAGTGGGTGCGATGAATGGAACATGGTGCTGCGGTTGATGTTGGCCGATTTACGGGCAGCCCCCAAGATTACAGGTAAGAAAAAGACGCTTATCATCTTCTCCACTGACATCCGCAAGGCGTTTGACCGCGCGGAGCTCACTTACATCTGCGAAGCGTACTCCCATGTGGTGGCTCAGGAGGGGGAGTTCCCCGAGCTGTTTGCTTTCCTCCGCCATCGGTTCAAAGACTCCCCGCTCAAGCTCAAGGTCCCGGACTCTACAGGGAAGTCTGCTGTTTTGCCGGACGAAATTCACCGCTCCCGAGGGATCCCTCAAGGTGGATCGCTCAGCCCGGGCACATACGGGGTTCTCGACGAATACCTTACCCGCTTGTGCCCTGCCCAGCAATTTATGCCAGCAGGATACCGGTTCTACGATGGCACTAGCAGCGACCGCTCCCAGAACACCTCCGTCTACCCCCTGAGGCCCCCGTTGACTGCAGATCACAAATTTGCGGACGATAACTGGGCAGCCCTAGGAGGGGATGGTCCACCGGAGCTCTACATTCCCGAGGCACAAAAGGGCTTCTCACTTCTTTATACGCAACTTAGGGCCGCACGCCAGATCTGTGCGGCGGAAAAATGCTCTGTCATCTGCCTGGTTAGTGAAGAGGGCAAAGGTGTCTACGCTGTCCCGATTTCTCTCACTGCACCCGGCCGGGACTCGACGTGCCCCCCCACCGTGATTAGAAACCGTTCGGCAATTGAAGTCTTTCGGTCCCTGGGGCTCCACACCGACGGCAACAATAACCCGCAGATCCAAAGAGACTACGCGATTTCAAGGTTCGTGGCTACTGCCCGGTTGGTACACAGCCTCGACCTCTCGCTTGCAAGGAAAAGGAAAGCCCTCACGTGTCTCCTCACCAGCATCCTAGATTTTTCCTTCGGGTGGACCCCCTTCCCCCAGAAGTTGCTTCGGGACCTAGACACAGCTTTTCGGGACCATATCCGGGAGACTCTTCAGCTGTCTCCCCAGGAGATTCCAAACGCGGTGCTTTACGGCCCCATAGGAGGAGGGGGAGGATTCGGCCTTCACCAGTTCTCCACCCGGTACTACCTGCGAACTTTCACGGTGTTTATCAAATGCCTCCTTTCGACCGATCCATACGTTCAATACGCGGTGGATGCGCATCTACGCCTAGCGTGGGATTATTACTTCCCCAGGAACAAGGATCTCTGTCCCCAGCGTCTCCCCCTCCGTGGTCGCCGAGCTGCTCCCAAGAGCTCTTGCCCCCCACAGCCGCCAAGCACGCGCTTCTCGTTCAGATGGGCAGGGGACGGCGGACCGCGCCCGCCACTGATGCATCCACCGATTCATCCACCGGACATATGGCGAATGCACTCCGTTTTCCACGGGGTGGAGGTCCCCACCGACTGCATCATTCCAGCTTTCTACCCGCGGTACGTCAACGCTGTGAACAGGGGCGCTCTCAGGGACGAAGCCCCCATACCAGAGGACATCAACAAGCAGTGTCCCAAGCTTCCGGACCCCCCAGACCAGCCTTTCCTTGGATGGCAAGGTCACCTGCATCTGCTCAAGGAGGATCGCCGCGACGGACTTATGGTACTTCATTGGATCCGCGCCTGCAGAGCACTGGGCATTGGCATTAACCCGCGCATCCCTCCAGGGCATGTAAGTGACTCGTCATGGCCCGACGGGCGACAGCAGCGATCCGATGCAGAACACAGCCTTGCCCGATTCAGGGAGGCATATGACGTTCCCCCGGCCCGCTTCGAATGGAACGCACTAGAGGTCCCAGTCGTTCTCTCCGTCACTAACTTTCTCACCAAGGAGACTGTCGCTCCAGGGTCAGTAGACCAAGCCATCGCCCAAGTCAAGAAGAATTGGACCTCCTACAACCTATGGAAGCTTCGCCAGAGATGCTCGGAAGACGCTAATAAATTCAAAGTGGCGCCCCGCTTCGGCCTAACATGGGGGATCCGCTCGGAAATACGCAGACCCTTCCAAGCCATTACCAACCATTTCCTTCAACCCAACGGCGGCCTTTCAGTGAGAGAGGTAGCCATAGTACTCAAATGCCAGCTAGATGTCTGGCCCACTCCGGCGAGGGTCAGCACTGTGATTACCAAGGGGGCCACCTCGACCTCCTGCCCGTATGGCTGCAGGGTCACTGGGAGCATCAGCCACTACTTGCTCTCAAAGTCCTCCTTCCACTCGGAGGCCCTCAAGTCTCTACTGGATCAGCGGCACTCCAAATGCAGACAGTGGATCCGCAGCTGCTTGGAGCGGTCAGACAACGACGATGGCATAGCACCGGACTGCAAAGTCTTCATCATCGGGGAGGAGGGAGCCTTCCCTCGACCGAAGCAAGATAGTGCCCCCCCTCGTGCGGACGCAGGTCTCCCCGCCCCGGAGGGAGCCCCCCTTCTTGCCCCACCTCTCTCGCCGGCTTTCATTCACCCCGCCGCGCAGGTGATGGTGGACATGGCGGGACCGGGTTTTTCGCACAAGATAGACCTGCTGGTCACCGCCTCTCGAAGATCAAACCACGTTACCCTGATAGACTACACGACCCGGGAGGATCAATGGCTGGTCCGCGAAGATGACTCCTGTCTCCCCGCGAGACAGTCGCCAGACGATCGGCGGGATACCTGGGACCGAGATGGACGTCGGGTGAACCCCCCTTACCGACCGAAGGACCCAAATGCGTTTCGGGGAGAAGACCCGCCCAGCACCTGGCCAGCTATCCCCTGGAAGTCCCATCAGGCGTGGGGATATAACCCGCGGGCGATCTATGATCACCGATACCTCCCGCTGGAAGAAGCGATAAGCAGGCAGACCATTAGGAGACGTCCAATGTCTACCAATCTTATTATGATCGCAATGGGGGCGAGAGGATACATCTCCCAAGCCTCATTTGACGAACTGTGCTTCCATTTCTCCAAGAGCATCGCGCAGCAGATCTACCAAGGCCTAACCAGGATTTGCCATGAGCATATCATCCAGACTTGGAATTTCCTTCACCATTTCCCTGCGGGACCTCCTCCAAACCCTCCTTTCCTCCCCCTCAGTAGGTGGGCGTGCTCCTTCGCCCTACCTGGTCCCCTTTGTTGCTTTGTCCAGAGGCGGGAGGCGAGCGGAGAGGCGGAGAAGGAAGTCCACCAGAGGCCCAAGGTATCCCACCGAAGCTGAGTCCAAGGGGGGACGAAAATCCATCGCACCGATCCCGTAGATGTGGGAGGAGAGGGTCTCCTGTGGCTCGCTTAGCCCACCAGCAAGTCAGACGACCCACTGGCACACTAGCTTGCCTATGGAGT
>WBZZ01005416.1:0-48170 GCA_019918135.1 Paulinella micropora
CAGGGTCGTGCCTCTCCTCCCCTTCCCTCTCCCTCATCTAGTTCTCAGTGCCAAAGGTTAAAACTTTGTCAGGGATTTTTTTTCGTGTTTTTTTTTGTGTACACCGGCAAAGCGCGCCCTTCTCTCCCCCTCATCCCTGCCCTTTTCTTTCCTGTGTGCTTATATATTCAGGTGCGGGGTGTAACATGGAAGGGACCTGCTCCGGGGACGAACTCTTTTTTGCCCTTGACATGAATGTTCTTACCAAGGTTCCGGGTGCAGGAGAGCACATGTTTGAGCTGCAAGCAGCCGCTGAACCTGCAGCCTCGGCGGCTGCGCGTTCCACCCACGCAAACATCTGGCCAGCGTGGGTGCTCTTGTGGGGAATACTCACCAAGCTCAAAGCGCCCTCAGCCTCCGGCTGACTTAGACGGGGTTTGTAAGTCGAAAAGGGCAGTACTCGAGTCGATTTTTGCCACGACTTTGTCGAAACTTTTAATAAAAATTATGTGTGTAGTAGATTTCGAAGCACGACGCCCGGATCTTGTACATTGCGCCGACCGCCAGAAAGGTAACGCCCGGGCCCAGTACTACCTTGGGCTCTTGCACTACGAGGGCACGAGCGGCCGCGCAGGGCGACGCCAGGGCCCTGCAGTGGCTCGCCAGGAAGGGCATGGTCCAGAATGCCGACACGCAGCCCCCCGCTCCATTCTCAGACTCTGTACGGTAAACCCAAACGTGTATTTTTTATTAAAGAAGACGACTTAAAAAAAGAAGAAAAAAACTTCGAGCAAGCGTGGTGGGGGGGGGGGGGGGAGGGGGGTTGATTCAACACGCACGCTCCTGCCTTATCCAGAACAGCACGATTTAGCGCCAAATGAACCGGCCGTTCCGGAGGGCAACGGGGAAACCGGATGTTTTTCCGTGGGAAAAGAGACTGCGCGCTATTTTTTTTTATTGCGCAAATGACAAGTTTTCAGATCTCCCCCTCCCCTCCCCCTTTCGAGGGGAAGCGGGAAGTGAAGGGGAGAGGGGGGGAAAGAATGTGGAAGGGGAAAAAACGGGGAGTAAAGAGAGCGGGGGCGAGAAAAGGGGAGGGGGGAGAGGGGGAGGGGGCGTCTTCCTCACGGCGGCGTCTTGAGAAAAGTGGATTTTTTTTCTTGTCTTGAATTAAATTTGGCGCCAAATTTTTTTTGTGTGTCAAAATTAAATGTAGCAACGCCGTGCTGGCACACTGTACAATTGCGATATTTTCTTTTAATTTTTTTTATCTTTTGCTCGCTCAGGGACCCGCTTGGTACTTTTCTAAGGGGTCCGATCTGGCGGAGTGGGCTCGGGTACGATCTGGTTCAGAAAGTCGAGTGCGCTTCTAAAGTCCAAGAAGTGTTCGTAGACTCGGCGAGTTAAGGTTTTAATTACAGAGCTTGGCTTGGGTACAAGATGGCCAAGACCTCGCTGCGTTCGATTTTTGCTTATGCTCGCTTCTATGTTTTCTTTCTTCCGTGCCTGTTTTCCTCAGCAGCTCTGCTCTGGTCATTATTTGTGTTGGCCACCAGCGTGCTTTGGGTCTGGCGTCAGCTGACGCTAGGCCCGCCAAGTGCGTTACGCGCCCGAAGCGGGGGGCAAAGCCCCCCGAGCCCCCCGTCCAGCCCGCGCCAGCGGGCTGTGGTGCACGGAGTGTCGAGTGGCGCCTTGTTTTTTTTGGACACTGTGCGTTTCTGGCTGCGGTCTTACCGCGAAGTTTATTTGCTGAATTTGCCGGGGTTTGGATGCCTGCCGACGCCCGCCTGCCTACTACAGGTTGTGGGGGAAGAGGCTACCGACTTGCTGGCAGAGATGGTCGAATCTTATGTAGTGCAAAAGTGCCCCGACAGACCGGGGGGCATGCCCCCCGCGCCCCCCCTTTTCTTTTCTTCCAGCCCGCGTAAGCGGGCTGTGCTATGTTTGGCTTGAGCAGCTCGGCTGCTCCGCCCACGCGTACTACTGGCTCGAGGTGCTGAGCCGCCCGTGCTCGGTGGGCGACCTGCTGGTCGCCAGCAACATAGCCCTGAGCTGGAGGCAGGGGCGCGCGCGCTGGCTATACCCCTCGCTGCCCAAGCTGTTGAACACGAACGTGCCGATGGCCTTGATTTACGGAGAGCGCGATACTATTATGCCCTGCCACCAGGGTGAGCACCTGTCCAGGCTGTCAAACGGGGCGGTGCCCTGCGTAGTGGTAGCAGACAGTGGGCATTCGTCCCAGTGCGAAAAACCAGCGAAATTCTACTCGGCGCTGGCGCTGGCTAGCAGCCGGACCGCTTCTTCCAACTCGGCGGGGGGCAGCCACGGCCACGTGTTGCAACAACATTTTCGGAGCACCCAGTATTTTACGACGTTTTCCTGCTCGGCTTTTGAGTCTCTGGTCCTGGCTATGTACGCGTCGATTCTGCGTGTCTGCGCGCAGAAAGGGGTAGGAGGGTCCGACGGAGGGCCGCCCCCCGCCTCCCGCCAATGCCCTGCCTAGGGTACAAAAAAAACTGCGGGGGAAGCCCGCTAAGTGGGCTTTAGACGTATTTTATTCTATCAATACGCGAGCTGCTTTTTCAGCCCGCGCAAACGGGCTGACTTTGGTACAAAGCTTTTATTAATTAAAAGAATCTTTTTTTTTTCTTTTTTTCTGCGCCAAAGGTGTGAGGCTCCCGCTCCTTGATCAGCAAAAGCCCTCTGTGTAAATAAATCAGACAGCTTCACAGGAACGCGCCCCCGACCGAAGCTGCTTTCGGGCAGCACGGTCCAACTGTGACGATGGAGCATTGAGGAGAGAAAGGAGGGGAGGAAGAAAAAAAGCGGGGAGGGGGGGGAGGGCGCCCCTTTATCCCCTCTCCCAGCTCTCTATCAAATGCAAGACTTTGTTGGGGGACTTTTTTTAATTAAATCTTTTTGTAGATTCTGCGCTCTTCCCCTTCCCCCCCCTTCCCTTGTTCTTTGAGCCCCTCGGGCTCAGGGGGCTCATGGGGGGGAGAGAAGAAAAAAGAGAAAGGGGGGGGGGCGCCCCCCCACCTTTTTAAGAGAAGGGAGGCAAGGGGGATGGGTTGTGAGGAGGGGGGTGCCCCTCCCCCCTTTTTTCTTCCCTCCCACTTGAGCCCCCTGAGCCCGGGGGGGCTCAGGGAGTAGGGGGGGAGGGGCAGGGCGCAGAAGCTACAACAAAAAAATAAATACATGAAACGTCTCCACTAAGCATCCCCCCCCCTTCAGCGAGAAGAGGGAGCGGGAAGAGAAGGGGGAGGGGGAGAGAAGGGGGGCACCCCTCTCTCTCTCCCCCACTCCCTGCCTCTTCCCTTTTCCCTCCCTCTCCCCTCTTTCCTCCGTTCCCCCTCCCCCCTTTTTTTTTCGGCAAGAGGATTTTTCTCTTTCTCTTTCTCTCTTCTTTTTTTTACAAAAACTTGTCGCCAAATTTGCGTATGTGTGCGCCTGACATGATACGGCCAAAAAGGGCAGTATTGCCAGAAAAGCCTGGAAACGCTTCCCTTTTCAGCCATATCACATGCACAGACCGCCAAGCCGCCTTCGCTAAAAGCGCCATCAAGAAAGCACCCAAAAGAAATGTACTCTAGAAAGTCTCGACAAGGAGGAAGTGTGGTACAAATCCTTGGCGCGCGCCTCTCCCCCTTTTTTCTCCCTCTCTTGGTTCTCAGTGCTAAAATTAAAACTGTCAAGAATTTTTACTTATTATCTTAGCGCGCCCCTGCCCTCCCCCCTTTCCCTCTTGCACTCCTAGCTTTCGGTGCCAAGTGTAAAGCCGTCGGGTTTTAATAAAAAAAATCGTTTTGTACTTTCTTGGCGCCCTCCCTCCCCTGCATCTCCCCTCTCCCCTGCCACTTCTCTCGCTAGCTCCCAGTTCTCTCCTAGTCTCAACTCCCAGATTAAAACCTTATCAGGGATTTTATTAATTTTTTCTTGTACATTCTTGGCGCGCGAGCAGAGCACAGACGGTGTCGACCAGGGGTTCTAACATAGGCTTTTTAATGACAAGACGGGGGCCCGATTCTGCTGCAGCTTGAGGGTGCCGGCGCGAAAAAGATAAGTCGAACTTTAGTTCAGCGTAATCTTTTTTTGCATTTTCTTAGAGCGCCCCCCACTCCTTCCCCTTTCCCGCCGCCTGTGCTAACAGCGCCATCAAGAAAGTACCAAAAAGAAATGTACTAGTGTAGCCGTAGTCTCGACAAGGGGAAAGGGGGGGCGCCCCGGCATCGGGGGGAAGGGTAGAGAGAAGGGAGGCGAGGGGATGGGTGTGAGGAGGGGCCCCCCCCCCCTTCTTTTCTTCCCCTCCACTTGAGCCCCCTGAGCCCGGGGGGCTCAAAGGACAGGAAAGGGGGAGGGGAAGGGCGCAGAAGTTACAAAAAAAAAAATTAAATAAATACATGAAACGCCTCCACTAAGCCCCCTCCTCATCCCTGTCCAAGTTCTCAGACGGAGGGAAAGGGTAAGCACAGGGCCGTGCCTCTCCCGTCCCCGTTCTCAGATGGCGAGCAAGGATAGATCGTGCTTTCCCTCTCCCTCTTAGTTTTCAGTGTTGAGTGTAGGACCAAACTTTGTCAAAGATTTTGGTTGATTTCTTTTAGTACGTTCTTAGCGCGCCGCTGCCCCTTTTCTTCTCCATGTGATTAAATATTCAGGTGCGAGGTGCAACACGGACGGGACCTGCTCCGGGGGCGAACTTTTCTCTGCCCTTGACATGAATGTTCTTACCAAGGTTCCGGGTGCCAAAGAGCACATGTTTGAGCTGCAAGGCAAGGCGGTAAAGGCGACGGTGGAGAAAGATGGCTCGCTGCATTTGCAACACAGGTTTCTTTGGGACAACTTGAGTTTGCAGGCTCAGTCCGAGCGGGAGAAGCGCTCACTGGAACTCCGGAAACGCCGACAAAAGAGTCCGAAAAATCCGTAACTTGGCTCAGGGGAGAGAAGAAGAGGCAGAGGGGCGCCAAGGAAGTGTAAGAAAAGCTTTTTTAATTAAAACTAGACAAAGCATTACACTTGACACTTTGCAACGGCATCCGGCCCATGTCATGTTGCTGCGGTAGCCTGAGGGTGCCGTTGAAAATCTCAGGCTGCCGCATGGTTCTCAGTGCTAAGATTAAAACTTTGTCAGAGATTAATTTTTGTACATTTCTTAGAGTGCCCCTGCCTTCCCCTCCCGCTCCCGCTCCCGATTCTCAGACAGTGAAAAGGGACCGGAAGCACACCCCGCCCCTTATTCACCCCCCTTCTTTCCCCCCGTCCGTTCCCTTTGTTGTCGGGAAAGATTTTTTTTTCTTTTCATATTTTTCTGACCTTGAGAACGGTGGCCGAGCTATGGCACGGACAGGACGCCGTCGGATAGTGAGGCTCTTGTCCTCCTGGCACATTGACCACGGGGGCAGTACCATCCGCCGCAGGGTCGTGCTGGAGCACGGTGCTCCTCTCCTAGTTTTCAGTGCCCAAGTGTAAGACCGTCGGGCTTTGATTCAGCGTATTCTTTTTCGCACTCTCTTGGCGCGTCCCTTTCCCTTTCCCGCTCCCTCTCTTGGTTCTCAGTGCCAAAATTAAAACGTTGTCAAGGTTTTTTTTATTAATTTCTTCGTGTACACCGGCGAAGCGCGCCCCCTACCCCTCTTCCTCTCTCCCCTCTACTCCCTCCCCCCTTCTTCCCCTCGTCTGTTTTTTTTGTTGTCTGGCAAAAAAAAATTCTTTTCCTCTTTTCATATTTCCGCAGGTCTTGCGCGCGGTGGCCGAGCTATGGCACGGACAGGACACCGTCGAGCTTTAATTCAGCGTAAATTACATTTTTCTTGGCGCGCCCCTGCTCCTCCTTCCCTGCCTCTCCCCTCTACAAGGATATGCGGAAATATCTGCAGGAATATGAAAAGTGGAAAGCAACAATTTTTTGGAACGCGTTTGCACGCACTCTGAGGAGGGACAAGGGGAGAAGAGGAGGAACAAGCAGAGGACAAAGGTGAGAGGGGCGACGAAAGTGAGAAGGGGCGACGAGAGTGAGAGGGAGGGGGAGGACGTCTTCCTCACGGCGGCCCAGCCGAGCGTCTGTGTGGGATTTTCTTTTTGCGCAAGTAGATTTTGGCGCCAATTTGGCGCTTACGGCTGTTTGCCCGGGAAAGCTATGACGTACTGCCCTTTTCAACCGTATCACGCACCCTACCTCCGGACGGCACAATTCGGCGCCAAATTTTGCAGGGGCCGTTCCGGAGGCTAGCACAGAAATCGGACGTTTTCCCGCAGAGAGAAACTGTACGTCTTTTACTCACACAAAAATGTTTTTCGGCCCTCTCACCTTCCCTAGAGGCAGGGAGGTGCAGAGCAAAGAGGAGCGGGGCGACGAAGGTGAGAGGGGCGACGAGAGTGAGAGGGGCGACGAGAGTGAGAGGGAGGGGGAGGACGTCTTCCTCACGGCGGCCCAGCCGAGCGTCTGTGTGGGATTTTCTTTTGCGCAAGTAGATTTTGGCGCCAAATCGGCGCTTACGGCTGTTTGCCCGGGAAAGCTAAGACGTACTGCCCGGCTGGACCGTATCACGCACCCTACCTCCGGACGGCACAATTTGGCGCCAAATTTAGCAGGGGCCGTTCCGGAGGCTAGCAGAGGAATCGGACGTTTTCCCGCGGGGGAGAAACGGTACGCCTTTTACTCACACGAAAATGTTTTTCAGCCCTCTCACCTTCCCTAGAGGCAGGGAGGTGCAGAGCAAAGGGGAGCGGGGCGACGAGAGTGAGAGGGGCGACGAAAGTGAGAGGGGCGACGAAAGTGAGAGGGGCGACGAAAGTGAGAGGGGCGACGAGAGTGAGAGGGAGGGGGAGGACGTCTTCCTCACGGCGGCCCAGCCGAGCATCTGTGTGGGATTTCGGTCTCTAAGGGGGTTCACCTCCTCAAGATTCCAATCCGATCCGAAAGCTCTGTAATGCTACTCGTGATAGCAACATCTTGGTGCAGGTTCTGAAACCCACGCAATATCTCGGACTCCGCCTCTTCCAGACCGTTGGCGCGGCTAGGAAGGAGGAGGGACGTCCTCCCCAGGCTCTGCGCACATCGACGCCAAACAAAAAGCGCACTAGTCGCGATCGTGAATAACAAAAGAATGACTGAGGGCACGTCGGCACGCAAAGATTTTACAGTTTGTGTTTAATAAACTTTCTTTTTTTGGAGGGTCAAACAGCCACCACCGGTTTTTTTTGTTCGAATGATCTTGGTCCACCTTTTTTTTTGTGCTTGCGTGTCTGCTCCTAAGCCAAAATCGGAGCCTTTGGGACCGGCTTAGGAAAAAGAGGGGGTAAAAAAAAGCCGCCCGTTAGGCCGGGCCCCGGTCGTAAAAATTTTGCATCATGAGCAGGTATGGCTGCAACATCCAGGGCACCCAGGCGTGCACCTCGGCTTGCAGCGCGTCGTTCGGCCAGCGTTTGAGAAAGGCCTGGCGCGCCGACAGCCAGTCGTTGAGCGCGTCCTCGGCCGCTTGGCCCAAATCTTGGCCGGTTGGCGAGTCACCAGTGTCATCCTCATCATCATTAGTGTCGCCAGTGTCACCAGTGTCGTCTCTAAAGGTCGCATCGCACGCCAGCTCCAACACGCAGCGCTGCAGGACGAGGCGCATGACCGTGAGGTCGTTCAAGGGTGGTAGCAACCGTCGCCGGCGCTGCCGCCAATAACTCTGCGGCGTGCCTAGCAGCACGGCCTGCCTGAGCACGGGGCTCTGGCACTCTTGTCGGTGGCCCGCGCGCCAGTGAGCGTTTTGGCAGTGCCGGCTGCAATAGAGCCTGGCGTGGCACGAGCCACAGGAGCGCAATTTCGTGGTTTCGGCGCGGCCGCAAGCAGCACAGCACAGCGGCGGTGGGTTGTATACTGGCGGTGGGCTGGCTACTGGCGGGCTGCCTGCTGGGGGACCGTCTGCTGGACCGTCTGTTGGACTGTCTGGTGGTTTCAGCGTCAGCACGCCCAGGGCCACGTGCACATTTTGCGGGTCCGCTTCAAGGTTCACCAACGCGGAGCTGACCACTACGACCAGCGCATTACGATCGGACGGGAAGGGGTAGCCCTTGAGGAAATCGCGCAGGACATTCGACTCGGGCTGGGCCAGCTTTTCTGCGGAAATATGCTGCCCCACCATCTTATCTCCCGGCTCCACGCGCAGGTACACTAGCCTGTTGTCGGCAGATGCCGGGACATGGGGCGCCAAGGTCTCGTACCACAGCCGGGGCTCTCGGCACACCTTGCGCAAGAACTGGCGCACGCGCTGGTACTCCTTGATCAACTTGGACCCTGGTTGGCAAATCTTACGGTGCGCCCGTTTCCAGTCTGCTTTCTGGCATTGCGGGCTGCAGTACGTCGCGTAGCTGCAGCGGGCGCACTTGCGGACTGGGCCTTCTTGGGCCTTATTAGGGCATTCGGGGTTGAAGCACACGTCCTTGTCGAGGGATTCAGGGTTGAAGCACCGGTCCTTGTCGAAGAACTCCATGGCGTGATTACATCAAAAAAGAATTTGTCTTCAACATTTGTGAGCAAAAACAAAAAAGCAAATCTTCTTTTCCAATTTGAGATGAAGAAAGGGGCCGCGCCCCCACAAGGAGCCCCCCGGGCTCAGAGGGCTGGGGAAAAAGAGGGGGTGGGGCGCCCCCCCCCCCTTTTTTTCGGGAAGAAGGGAGAGAGAAGGGAGGCGATGGGAAGGTAAGGGGGGGGATGCTCCCCCTGTGCCTGCCCCGTGCGTTTCTTTGCGAACTGGACTTTTTCTCTTTCCCGTGGAAAAAAACGCGCGCCAGAATATTTTTTTTTGTTGCGCAAATGACAAGTCTTGTACACTGGGCACAGCCCGTCCAGCTGCACCGAGGTGAGTACAAAGCCATGCACAGCCACTTTGCAACCCTCCTGCAAGCTAGCGGTGACGTGCAGGTCAAGCCGCGGCGCCTCCTTCTTGCTTTCACTGGCGGCGCGCACGCTCACGATGGGCGCGTGGACGCCCCTCAACTTAAGACTCGGCGCGTTCGCGAGGGGCGTCAGCTCCAGGTCGACAGGGCCGCAAACACTAGGTCCGAGCAGTCGGTATATGAAAGCGTGCGCGGTATGGCCCCCGGGGTCACCGCTCATTGATTGCGACGACGGACGTGTTGACGAGGGGGAAGGGAAGTGTAATTCTTTTAAGGTACAGATGACAGTATTTCTTGCAAGGACGAGCAAAGGCTCTCGGGGGTTTCTGCAGTCTGTTGTGTCCCGATTGCCGGCGCCCCCGTCTCCACTTTTGTTCTCTCGGTATCAAATGCAAGACTTTGTTGGAATTTTTTTTTTAATTGAATTTATTTTCTAGCTTCTGCGCCGCTGCTCCAAACTCGGCGGGGGGGGGCACCACGACCATATGTTGCAACAACATGTTCAAAGCACCCAGTATTTTACGACGTTTTCCTGCTCGGCCTCCGAGTCTCTAGTCCTGAACATGTACGCGTGGATCCTGCGTGTCTGCGCGCAGAAAGGGGTACAGCCCGCGCAAAACGGGCTGACTTTGGTACAAAGCTTTTATTAATTAAAAGAATCTTTTTTTTTCTTTTTTTCTGCAAACTCTTGGAGAGCGGCGCCCTCTACACACACGCGCGTGCGCCTTTATTGGGAAGTGCAGATTTGCCTAAAGCCCCACGAATTGTGCCGGCCAGGGTTCTAACATAGGCTACCACATCGACATGACGTGGACAGGATGCTGCTTGCGGCAGCCTGAGGGTGCCGTTGAAAATCTCAGGCTGCCGCATGGTTCTCAGTGCTAAGATTAAAACTTTGTCAGAGAATTTTTTTTAATAATTTTTTTTGTACATTTCTTAGAGCGCCCCTGCCAAACCTGCGAAAAGTACTCTTCTCCTTTTGTCTTGAGCTAGATGACGACGTCTTTCAGCATTTCCTCGTCATGGAGAATTTGCAGAGACTAGATATTGCTTACTCTAAAATCCCATCATGTTGTCACGTTTATCCCACTCATCTGAACTTTCGTTAGGGTCGCGTTCCATAACAAACTGTGACGCAGTTGCCGGCCCAGAAGCGTGCACGTCGACGGGGCGTACTCTATCACCAAACGCACGGTGTCCCGCGACAGGTCTGCGTCTGCTAAGAGGCGTATTCGTTCGTCATCTGCGGCGCCACTGAAGCGGATTTGAACTGAAGTTACAAAAGGATAGTTTGCCCGGGACAAATCTAAGTCAGGCCAGCTCAGGCCCTGTCCAGATCCAAACAAGACCACTTCCAGGTTTTGTACCCAAACCAGGCTTAGGCGCCGGAGCCGATTACGACGCCTGACAGCGCGGGCTCCGAGCGTGTATTCGAGCCTGACTGCTTTGTCTATGTACTCGTTGTCGTCAAGCCAGCCCGTCGAGGTTGGTTTCAGTGCCGTGGTGCAAGCCACGCAGCCCACCAGACTCCCCTCACTGTGGTGCGGCAGCTCGTAAGAACCCCCGCGCAGTCCTTGCAGCTCCAGGCTGCGCGCCAGTGGATAAGCAAGCCATGCTAGGCTTTGGCAAACGTTTCGGCTCCTTTTTTCAATGTGCTCTCCCTCGCGGAGGCGCAGCTGTAAGTCAAACTTGCCCTTGTGCTTTTGCATAACATTCGCCAGGGTTTTGAGCACGCGAGGACGCCCACCAAGGGCAGCCACGTCCAGCGCTACGGCTTGTAAGCCGTGCCCAATCTGGTATCGCAATGCGCTCAGCCAGGCCCCGGCTTGCTTGCGCCAATCGGCGCCTAAATACAGTGGCCGAGACATTTCCTGGTTCTTGGTTGGGGTCGGTCTAGTCCCGCCAATGGCAGGGCTCTCGTCGTCGTGATAGCGCTTCCTTTTCCGCTGGCGGGCGGGCCTGGCCCCCAACTCTAGGTCAGCGCCGCTCGTTAGCAGCTCCCAGAGATGGCGTGCTCTCATGGGTGGATTATTATCTCCTTGATCTTAAAGGCAGATCGTGCTTGTCTCTCTCTCTCTCTCTCTTAGTTTTCAGTGCCAAGTGCAAGACCGTCGAGATTTTATAAAAAAAGATTTCGCACTTTCTTGGCGCCTCTCCCCCCCCTCAAAATGAACGGGCCGCTCGAACCTCTTTCTGTGGGGCTCGCGGGAAATAAAATGTTTTCCCGCTGAAAAAACCGCGCACCGAAATTTGTTGGTTGCGCAAATGACAGGTTTTTCATACCCCCCTCTCCCCTCTGGGGGGGAAAGAGGGAGCGGAGGGGAAGGGGAGAGAAAGGAGTAGGAGGAGCGGGGGAAGAAAGGGGAAGGGGGAGATATAGGGGCTCCTTCCCCCCCCCTTCTTTCTCTCTTCCCCCTCACTTACCCCGACGGCGTTCTGTCCGTGCCATAGCTCGGCCACCGTGCGCAAGGTCAGAAAAATATGAAAAGAGAGAAATTTTTTTGCCCGACAACAAAGGGAACAGACGGGGGCCAGGGGCGCTTCGCCGGTGTACAAAAATCACGCGAAAAAAGATCCCTGACAAAGTCTTAATCTTGGCACTGAGAACCAAGAGAAGGGGAGGGAAAGGGAAAACGAAGGGGGCGGGGTGTGCGTCCCACCTGTCCCCCCCCCCTCGTCCCTCTGTTGCCCTTGTTCCCTGCTATCCCCTCCCCTTGTCCCTTGTTTGCGCATGCAAACGCGTTCCAAAAAAAATTCTTTTCCACTCTTCATATTCCTGCAGATGTTTCAGCAGATCTTGCGCATCGTGCTCCAGCACGACCCCGCGGCGAATGGATGGACGGTGGTCAATGTGCTACGAAGACAAGAGCCTCACTACCCCCGACAGCGTCCTGCCCGTGCCATAGCTCGGCCACCGTGCGCAAAGTTAGAAAAATATGAAAAGAGGGAAGGGGGTTAGTGGAGGCGTTGCATGTATTTGTTTCTTTTGCAGCTTCTGCGCCCTTTCCCTCCCCCACCCCCCTCTCTCCCCTGCTCCTTGAGCCCCCTGGGCTCAGGGGAGGGAAGGGAGAAAGGGTGACAGAAATGATTTGAGCATACAGGGGGGGGGGAAGAGGAAGGGCAGGGGCGCGCTAAGAATTGTACAAAAGATTAAAAAAATCCATGACAAAGTTGTAGTCTTGGCACTGAGAGGAAGGGGCAGGGGAGGATTAATGTATCTTTTTCCCCGGGAAAGCTAAGACGTACTGCCCCGGCTGGACCCTGCCGGACGCACCCTACCTCCGGACGGCACAATTTGGCGCCAAATTTAGCTGGGGCCGTTCCGGATGCTAGCGGAGAAATCGGACGTTTTCCCGCGGGGAGAAACCCGCGGGCTTTTTACGCACACGAAAATGTTTTTCGGCCCTCTCACCTTCCCTAGAGGCAGGGAGGTGCAGAGCAAAGGTGAGCGGGGCGACAAAGGTGAGAGGGGCGACGAGAGTGAGAGGGGCGACGAAAGTGAGAGGGAGGGGGAGGGCGTCTTCCTCACGGCGGCCCAGCCGAGCGTCTGTGTGTGATTTTCTTTTTTGCGCAAGTAGATTTTGGCGCCAAATTGGCGCTTACGGCTGTTTCCCCGGGAAAGCTAAGACGCACTGCCTGGCTGGACCTGCCGGACGCACCCTACCTCCGGACTACAAGAATTAATAAAAAAAAATCCCTGACAAAGCCTTAATCTTGGCACTGAGAACAGGGAGCGAGGGAGGGAAAGGGCAGGGGGGGCGGCGCGCCAAAGAATTCAGCTGTCGAGCTGGATTAAAGCTCGACAGCGCCCTGTCCGTGCCATAGCCCGCCCACCGTGCGCAAGGTTAGAAAAAATATGAAAAAAGGGAGGGGGGGGGGATGCGCATTAAGAATATTAAAAAATCACGCGAAAAAAGAAATCCTTGACAAAGTTTTAATCTTTGGTACTGAAAACTAAAGAGAGGAAGGGGCCGGGGGAGGATCAATCTGTCTTTCCATCCTCCTCCCCCCGTCGGGAAGAGGGGGGGCGCCCGGCACGGGGCAGGGGGTTAGTGTTTGCAGCCTCTACGCCCTTCCCCTCCCCTGCTCCTTGAGCCCCCTGGGCGCAGGGGAGGATGGGCAGAAAGGATTTCTGGATACAGAGGGAGAGGGAAGGGGAAGGGGCAGGGAGAGTGGGGCGCCAAGAAAGTGCAAGAAAAGTCCACGCTGAATTAAAACTTGACAAAGCATCACACTTGACACTTGCAACTGCACCCTCAGGCTGCCGCAGCATCCGACCCACTCGACGGTCTTACACTTGGGGCAGTGAAAACTAGGAGCAGATCACCGTGCCATAGCTCGACCACCGTGCGCAAGGTCAGAAAAGAGCAAGAGGGTTGCTTCCCCCCTAGCCCTCCAGGCACACACGCAAAAAAAGGGGGAGACTATTTTAAGGCTTGATAGGCTAAAGAAAAAAAGCAGTCGGTGGAAAAAAAGCAGGGGAACGCAAACCGGAGAGCGGCCATGGACTCCGGTGCCGAGGACCAGCTGTTTGAAGCTAGTTATACAGGCGCGAACGTCATGGCCTGGTGCAAGGGGAAACTATGCGCTGCGGTGACCGACGCGCGATTCATGATGGTATCACTAGAGAAGTTTGTTCCAGACTAACAAAAGAGCGAACAGCACTGGCGAAGCTAAAAGAAAGAGAGTTCGAGGTTACGTTCACTGTGCAGAAGCGGGCCAGGGTTGGTGTGGAGCCGATTGCCAGCCAGGCCCCCGAGACCGGCAGGCAGCTGGGAGAGGGAAAGGGCAGCACGCGGCACATCTCCCTCCCTCCTCAGAGCGGGAGGGAAGGGGGAGGGTAGGGGCGCCAAGAGAGTGCGAAAAGGAATGCGCTGAAATAAAGCTCGACTGTCTTACATTTGGGCACTGAGAACTAAGAGCAGGGCACCGTGCTCCAGCACGACCTTGCGGCGAATGGATGGGCGGTGGTCAATGTGGTAGGAGGACAAGAGCCCTTACTTACCCCGACGGCGTCCTGTCCGTGCCATAGCTCGGCCACCGTGCGCAAGGTCAGAAAAATATGAAAAGATCTCTGTCCCCTGCTATCCCCTTTCTTACCCTCGTCCCTTGTTTGCGCGTGCAGAGGGAAGAGGGAGGGCAGGGGCGCGCTTCGCCGGTGTACAAAAAATTTAAAAAAAATCCATGACAGAGTTGTAATCTTGGCACTGAGCCCCCCGAGCTCAGGGGAAGGGAGGGTAGTGGCGCGCTTCGCCGGTGTACAAAAAAAAATTTAATAAAAAAATTTACTGACAAGATTTCAATCTTGGCACTGAAAACTGCTGGCACCGTGCTCCAGCACGACCCTGTGGCGAATGGATGGGCGGTGGTCAATGTGCTAGGAAAACAAGAGCCCCACTACCCGACGGCGTCCTGTCAGTGCCATAGCTCGATCACCGTGCGCAAGGTCAGAAAAATATAAAAAGAGGGAAGGGGGCGGAGGAAAGAAAAGCGAGGGGAAAAGGCGCCCCTCCCCTCTGGGGACTCCAAAAAATTTTACTTATTTTTTGCCCGGCGTGCAACTGAGGACTGCTTGCGGGCAGCACGGCCCGATTGTGACGGTGGAGCAAGGGGAAAGAGAGGAAGGAAGGAAGCCAAATTTAGCTGGGGCCGCTCCGGAGGCTAGCAGAGAAATCGGACGTTTTCCCGCGGGGAGAAACCCGCGGGCTTTTTACTCACACGAAAATGTTTTTCGGCCCTCTCACCTTCCCTAGAGGCAGGGAGGTGCAGAGCAAAAGGGAGCGGGGCGACAAAGATGAGAGGGGCGACGAAGGTGAGAGGGGCGACGAAAGTGAGAGGGGCGACGAGAGTGAGGGGGAAGGGCTACAACAGGCCTTCCTCACGGCGGCCCAGCCGAGCGTCTGTGTGTGATTTTCTTTTTGCGCAAGTAGCTTTTAGCGCCAAATTGACGCTTACGGCCGTTTCCCCGGGAAAGCTAAGACGTACTGCCCGGCTGGACCGTATCACGCACCCTACCTCCGGACGGCACAATTTGGCGCCAAATTTAGCTGGGGCCGTTCCGGAGGCTAGCGGAGAAACCGGACGTTTTCCCGCGGGGAGAAACCCGCGGGCTTTTTACTCACACGAAAATGTTTTTCGGCCCTCTCACCTTCCCTAGAGGAAGGGAGGTGCAGAGCAAAGGGGAGCGGGGCGACAAAGATGAGAGGGGCGACAAAGATGAGAGGGGCGACGAAGGTAAGAGGGAAGGGCTACAACAGGTCTTCCTCACGGTGGCCCAGCCGAGCGTCTGTGTGGGATTTTCTTTTTGCGCAAGTAGATTTTGGCGCCAAATTGGCGCTTACGGCCGTTCCCCCGAGAAAGCTAAGACGTACTGCCCCGGCTGGACCCTGCCGGACGCACCCTACCTCCGGACTACAAGAATTAATAAAAAATTCCTGGCAAAGCTTTAATCTTGGCACAGAGAACAGGGAGCGGGGGAGGGAAAAGGCAGGGGGGGGGGCGTGCCAAGGAATTCAGCTGTCGAGCTGAATTAAAGCTCGACGGCGTCCTGTCCGTGCCATAGCGCGGCCACCGTGCGCAAGATCCGCGGGAATATGAAAAAAGGAAAAAGAATTGTTGCCCGACAACAAAGGGAACAGACGGGGGGAGGGGAAAGAAAGGGAGCGAGCAAAGAAAAGGGCAAGAGGGTTGCCTACCCCCTGGCCCTCCAGGCATAAACGCAAAAAAAGGGGGAGACTATTTTAAGGCTTGATAGGCTAAAGAAGAAAAGCAGTCGGTGGGAAAAAAAGCAGGGGAACGCAAACCGGAGAGCGGCCATGGACTCCGGTGCCGGAGACCAACTGTTTGAAGCTAGTTACACAGGCGCGAACGTCGTGGCCTAGTGTAAGGGGGAACTATGCGCTGCGGTGACCGACGTGCGATTCATGATGGTATCACTAGAGAACTTTGTTCCAGACTAACAAAAGAGCGAACAGCAGCACGAGCCGGATTCTGTCACGGGCTCTGAAATGAATTCTAAATTAGCAAAAGAGCCGGCTCAGAAACCATTCCGAATTGGATTGAAATCTAGAAAAGCAAACCCCCCAGAGACCGGCAGGCAGCTGGGAGAGAGAAAGGGCAGCACGCGGCACATCCTCTTCCCTCCTCAGAGCGGGGGGCAAAAATAAGTAAACTTTTTTTGGAGCCTACCGATGGGGGGGGCGCCCCCCCCCCTACCCCCTTCTTTCTTGCCTCCCTCTGAGCCCCCTGAGCCCGGGGGGCTCAAGTAACAAGGGAATCGGGAGCGGGAGGGATGGGGCGCCAAGAGAGTGCGAAAGAGAATGCGCTGAATTAAAGCTCGGCGGTCTTACACTTGGGGTCACCACCACGACGGTGTCCTGTCCGTGCCATAGCTCAGCCACCGTGCGCAAGGTCAGAAAAATATGAAAAGATCTGCAGAGTTTTTTTTTGCCCAACAACAAAGGGAACAGACGGGAGAAAGAAAAAGGGGGGGGTCTGCTAAAAAAAGAATGTTGCACTTTTGGTGCGCTCTTTACATATCTATAAACTAGTATCAGAAGCCATTCTGTTCGCCAAATATATCCACAAAAAGACTAAGCTTCAAGTAACCTTGGATGACATGGAGATGTTTTAGAACGTTGGATTGAATTGATATCTTAAAAGTGTCAAACCCCGATCGTATCGCAAACTAGAATAAAAGTACAAACGTACCCCCCCGCACGTGAGGAAGACGTCCTCCCCCTTCCCTCTCACCTTTGTCGCCCCGCTCCCCTTCGCTCTGCACCTCCCTGCCTCTAGGGAAGGTGAGAGGGCCGAAAAACATTTTTGTGCGAGTAAAAGGCGTACCGTTTCTCCCCGTGGGAAAACGTCCGATTTCTCTGCTAGTCTCCGAAACGGCCGGTTCATTTGGCGCCAGATTTTGCCGTCCGGAGGTAGGGTGCGTGATACGGTTGAAAAAGGCAGTACGTCTTTAGCTTTCCCGGGAAAACAGCCGTAAGCGCCAAATTTGGCGCCAAAATCTACTTGCGCAAAAAAAATTCCACACAGACACACCCAACTCCGCCGTGAGGAAGACGTCCTCCCCCTCCCTCTCACTCTCGTCGCCCCTCTCACCTTTGTCTTCTGCTTATTCCTCCCCCCCTCCCCTTGTCCCTTGTTTGCGCGTGCAAACGCGTTCCAAAAAAATTTCTTTTCCACTTTTCATATTCCTGCAGATATTTCCGCAGATCTTGCGCACCGTGCTCAAGCACGACCCTGCGGCGGATTGATGGCGCGGTGGTCATTGTGCTAGGGGGGTAAGGGGCCTCACAACCCCGACGGCGTCCTGTCCGTGCCATGACTCGGCCACTGTGTGCAAGGTCGGAAAAATATGAAAAATATGAAAAGAGGGAAAAAAAATTTGTCTGACAACCAAAGAAACAAACGAGCAAGGGGAGGGGGGCGGAGAAGGGCAAGGGGGGAGAGCAGCAGCCACCGCCCTACTGTCGCATCTGCCGCAGCACCGTTAACGCAAGAGAGGGGGAGGGAGACGCCTCCTTCTCTGTTCGTGTACTTGTTAGCTAGCCATTTCAATTAATCACGGCATAGTGCCCACCGACGTGTCCTTGCTATTCCAAAGCAATTGTGGGGGTCTGCTGGAAGAATCAGTGGAGTGGGAAATGGCATCGGTTCTGGGGAAGCAAAGCAAGTTTTGGAAGGCAACCGCTTCGACAAAGAGTTTCATCGAAGACATGCTCGTTTGCAGATACACAAAAGTAAATTACGTTTTTTTTAATAAAAGAAAATTTTCTTTGGAGCGAGGGGGCAAAGCCCCCCGAGCCCCCCTTCAGCCCGCTGGCGCGGGCTGTAGCAGTCTCAAGTGAATGTTGCGACCGGCGTTCATGTCGCGCCCGTGCTGAAGCGCGCACCACTCACAACTATACGTCTTCGCGGCCAAGACAGAGCCCACAAAGCCAAGGGGGGGGCGGCCCCCTCTTCGCTCCGTTCCCCCTTCCCTTTTTTCGAGCAGGATGATTTTTCTTTTTCTCTCTTCTTTTTTTTGCACAAAATTTGTCGCTAAGTTTGCGTATGTATGCGCCTGGCATGATATAGCTGAAAAAGGCAGTATTGCCAAAAAGCCAGGAAACGCTGCCTTTTTTGGCCATATCACATGCACAGATCGCCAAGCCGTCATATTTTGCGCTAGAAAAGCCTGGAAGCGCCAATATTAAAACTTTGTCAAAGATTTTGTTTATTGATTTTTTCTTGTACATTTTTTGCGCGCCGCGTTGCAGAGTGTCAGGCTCTCGACCCGCAGCCTGGCGCTAATGTCTGCGCACGAGTCGTCCAGCATACCGTAAGTGTCGTGCCAGGCCAAGCTCCGCAGCTCGGGCAGACTCGCCAGGGCAGGCCAGCAGTTCCGCCATGTCCCGCGCTACGAGCGCACAGTACTCGAGACACAATTCTTGCAGGTGCCCCAGGCGCCGCAGCACGGGCACGACGGTCCGGCACACGGTACGTGCCTGGAGGAACCGCAGGCTCCTGAGCTCCGGGAGCTCCGCCAAAAACAAGAGAAGAAAAAAGGAGAAGACGACGCAGGAGCAGAAAAAAAAACCAGAGAAGAAGGAGACGCCCGAGGAGATCAAGGCCAGAAAAGCAAAGGAACGTCAAGAACAAAAGAAGCTCCCAGTTGTCTCCTAGTTCTCAGCGCCAAGGTTTAAAGCTTTGTCGGGGGCTTCCCCTCTCGTAGTTTTTCGTTCCAAGTGTAAGACTGTCGAGTTTTTATTAAAAAAATCGCACTTTCCTGGCGCCTCCCTCTCTTAGTTCTCAGTGTCAGAATTGAAACTTTGTCAAAAAAATTTTAAATGTTTGTACATTATTAGCGCGCCCCTGCCCCTCCCCCTTTCCCGCACTGCTCCTTGAAGAAGGGGATGTGTGATATAGTCAAATCTTGATAGTGATATAGCTACAAAAGGCAGTTCTACCGGAAAACTTAGCGCCAAATGAACGGGCCGCCCCGGTCTCTTTCCGCGGGGTTTAGCGTTCGTTGTCCCGCGGAAAAAAACGCGCGCCAATTTTTTTTTGCTGCGTAAATGACAAGTCTTGCGCACTCCCTCCCCCTTTGGAGGGAGCGGGGAGATGAGTGGGAGGGGGGGGGAGAGAAGGGGGAGGGGGAGAAAAAGCGGGGCGGGGGAAAAAAGGGGGAGGGGAAGAGAACGGGGACGCCCCTCTCTCCCCTCCCTCTTCCCCTTTCCCTTCCTCTCCCCTCTTCCCTCCGTTCCCCCTCTCCTTTTTTCCGAGCAGGAAGATTTTTCTCTTTCTTCTTTTTTTTGCACAAAATTTGTCGCCAAATTCATGTATTTCTGCGCCTGAAATGATATGGTCAAAAAGGGCAGTATTGCCAGAAAAGCCTGGAGACACTGCCTTTTTCAGCCATATTACATGCACAGACCGCCAAGCCACCTTCGCTAAAAAGCGCCATCAAGAAGATACCAAAAAATCCGCCAGAACCCGTTCAGCCGGAGTCTCGACAAGGGAGAAGGGGGGGGGGCGCCCGGCATCGGGGGGCTTAGTTGAGGCGTTTCATTTTTTTGGTAGCTTCTGCGCTCTCTCTCTCCCCCCCCCCCCCTTGCCCTTCCCCTGTTTTTGAGCCCCCCGGGCTCAGGGGGCTCAGAGGGAGGAAAGAAAAAAAGGGGGAGAGGGGGCGTTTTCCGCCTGTGGGCTCCCAAAAAAAAGTTTACTTTTTTTGCTCCCCCGCACAGGCCTTCCAGCCCGCGCCAGTGGGTTAGAGGTGGGAAGGAGGAAGGGCGAAGGGGAAAGGGGAGCGCTAAGAATGTACAAAAAAAGTAGTAAAAAAAATCATTGATCCCCTTCAGCCTGCGCCAGCGGGCTAGCTTCCATTGTAAGACCGTCAAGCTTTAATCCAGCGTATTTTGCACTTTCTTGGCGCCCCCCCCCCTGCCCCCCTGAGTCCGGGGGGCTTAAGAGCAGGGGGGCAGAACTGAAACCAAACTAAAAAGATGGCACTGAGCCTATGACAGGGCCACCCTCCTCTCTCCCTCTCTTAATTCTCAGTGCCAAAATTAAAATTTTGTCAGGGATTTTTTTTATCAATTTTTTCTTGCACATTCTTTGGCGCCTCCTTTTCCCTGCCACTTCTCTCGCCAGCTCCCATTTGTCTCCTAGTTCTCAGCGCCAAGATTAAAAGCTTTGTCATGGGCTCCTCCTCTCGTAGTTTTTTGTTCAAAGTCTAAGACTGTCGAGTTTTTATTAAAAAAAAATTACACTTTCCTGGCGCCCCTCTCTCTCTCTCTTCTTTTTTTTGCACTAAATTTGTCGCCAAATTTGCGTATCTGTGCGCCGGGCATGATATGACCAAGAAGGGCAGTATTGCCAGAAAAGCCTGGAAACGCTGCCTTTTTCAGCCATATCACATGCACAGACCGCCAAGCCGCCTTCGCTAAAAGCACCATCAAGAAAATACCACTCCCCTGCCTCTCCTAGTTCTCAGTGCTAAGTATAAGATTTTGTCGAGTTTTAATTAAAAAAAACTTTTTTCTTTCATTTTCTTGGCGCCCCCCTCTTGGGACCCATGCCTCTTCCCTCTCTCTCCAGCTTTAACCGCCTTTGCTAAAAGCGTCATCAAGAATGTACCAAAAAGAAATGTATTCGTTCAGCCGGAGTCTCGACAAGGGAGAAGAGGGGGGGGGGCGCCCGGCATCGCGAAGCTCAGTTGAGGCGTTTCATTTTTTTTTGGTAGCTTCTGCGCTCTCTCCCTTCCCCCTTGCCCTTCCCCTGTTCTTTGAGCCCCCCGGGCTCAGGGGGCTCAAGGGAAGGAAGGAAAAAGGGGAGGAGGGGGGGGGCGCGCCCCCCCCCCTTGTGGGCTCCCCTAAAAAAAGTTTACTTATTTTTGCTCCCCTTCAGCCCGCGCCAACGTGCTGGCTGCAATGTAAGACCGTCGAGCTTTAATCCATCGTATCTTGCACTTTCTTGGTGCATTTGCTAGCCCCCGGATGCCAAGCCTAAGACGGTCGAAATTTAATTAGAAAAATATGTAATTTTTTAGCGCGCCCCTTCATCCTCCCTCTCTTTCTCACCTTCCCTCTCCCCGCTGCTCCTTCTTCTCAGATGGGCGCACGAGGAGGGAGGGGCGTGCTCGTTCTCAGGCAGGTGCATGGGTTGGGGGGGAAGCATGAAACCCTCCCCAGTCCAACTCTCCTAGTAGTTCTCGGACGGGAATTTGGCTCATCCCGTCTTCCCCCCCCCCCCCCCCCCCCCTTCCCTCTCCCTTCCGCCTCACCATGTCTCCTCCGTCTTCCTTATCACCGCCGCTCCTCCTTCTACCCTACCCCCGTCCATTTGCTAGCCCTCTGGTGACAAAGCCTAAGACTGTCGAAATTTAATTCAGCGTAGATTGTACTTCTTCAGCGCGCCCCTCCCTTCTCCTTGCCGCCTTCCTTCTCACTGCTGCTCCTTCTTCTAGGACAAATGCACAAGGAAGGAAGGGGTGTGCTGCTCGTTCTCAGACAAGTGCATGGATTGGGGGGCATGAAACTTTCCCTCGCCCCTCTCTCTCCTAGTAGTTCTCGGACGGGGGTTGGAATCATCCCGTCTTCCTCCCCCCCCCCCTTCCCTTTTTCTTCTTCCTTCCCTCTATCCTCTCTTCGTCCATTTGCTAGCCCTTCGGGTGCTAAGTCTAAGACTGTCGAAATTTAATTCAGCGTAGATTATACTTTTTCAGCGCGCCCCTGCCCCCTCCCTCCCCTTTCCGCCTTCCCTCTCACCGCTGCTCCCTGTTCTCTCAGACATGCGCACGATGGGGGGAAAGCATAAACCCCCCCCCCCCGCCACTCTCTCTTAGTAGCTCTCGGACGGGGATTTTTCTTGGTGCATTTGCTAGCCCCGGATGCCAAGCCTAAGACGGTCGAGATTTAATTAGAAAAATATGTAATTTTTTAGCGCGCCCCTTCCTCCTCCCTCTCTTTCCCACCTTCCCTCTCCCCGCTGCTCCTTATTCTCAGATGGGCGCACGAGGAGGGAGGGGCGTGCTCGTTCTCAGGCATGTGCATGGGTTGGGGGGGGGGGGTGGGGCATGAAACCCTCCCCAGTCCAACTCTCTCCTAGTAGTTCTCGGACGGGGATTTGGCTCATCCCGTCTCCCCCCCCCCTTCCCTCTCCCTTCCACCTCACCATGTCTCCTCCGTCTTCCTTCTCACCGCTGCTCCTCCTTCTACCCTACCCCCGTCCATTTGCTAGCCCTCTGGTGCCAAAGCCTAAGACTGTCGAATTTTAATAAAAGAAATTTGTACTTTTTCAGCGCGCCCCTCCCCCCTCCCTTCTCTTTGCCGCTTTTCCTCTCACTGCTGCTCCTTCTTCTAAGACAAACGCACAAGGAAGGAAGGGGTGTGCTGCTCGTTTCAGACAAGTGCATGGATTGGGGGGGGGGGGGCATGAAAACCCTCCCTCGCCCCTCTCTCTCTCTCCCAGTAGTTCTCTGACGGGTATTGGGATCATCTCGTCTTCCTCCCCCCCCCCCTCCCCTCACTTTCCCTTTTCTTCTATCATCCCCTCTTACTCTCTCTTCCCCCTTCTCTTTGCCTTCCCCGAAAACGTCCGATTTCTCTGCTAGCCTCCGGAACGGCCCCAGCTGAATTTAGCGCCAGATTGTGCCGTCCGAAGGTAGGGTGCGTGATACGGCTGAAAAAGGCAGTACGTCTTAGCCTTCCCGGGGAAACAGCCGTAAGCGCCAATTTGGCGCCAAAATCTACTTGCGCAAAAAGAAAATCACACACAGACGCCCCAACGCCGCCGCGAGGAAGGCGTTCTCCCCTTCCCTCTCACCCTCGTCGTCCCTCTCACTTTCGTCGCCCCTCTCACTTTCGTCACCCCTCTCACTTTCGTCGCCCCTCTCACTCTCGTCGCCCCTCTCACCTTTGTCGCCCCCGCTCACCTTTGTCGCCCCGCTCCCCTTTGCTCTGCACCTCCCTGCCTCTAGGGAAGGTGAGAGGGCCGAAAAACATTTTCGTGTGAGTAAAAAGCGTACCGTTTCTTCCCGCGGGAAAACGTCCGATTTCTCCGCTAGCCTCCGGAACGGCCCTAGCTAAATTTGGCGCCAAATTGTGCAGTCCGGAGGTAGGGTGCGTGATACGGTCCAGCCGGGCAGTACGTCTTAGCTTTCCCGGGGAAACGGCCGTAAGCGCAAATTTGGCGCCAAAAGCTACTGCCGCAAAAAGAAAATCACACACAAACGCTTCGGCTGGGCCGCCGTAAGGAAGACCTGTTGTAGCCCTCCCTCTCACTTTCGTCGCCCCTCTCACCTTTGTCCTCTGCTTATTCCTCCCCCCCCCCTGTCCTCGTCCCTTGTTTGCGCGTGCAAACGCGTTCCAAAAAAAATTGTTGCTTGCCACTTTTCATATTTCCGCAGATATTTCCGCATATCCTTGCAGAGGAGAGAGAGGAAGAAGGGTAGGGGCGCGCTTCGCCGGTGTACACGAAGAATCACGCAAAAAAAATCCCTGACAAAGTTTTAATCTTGGCGCTGAGAACCAAGAGAGGGAGCGAGAAAGGGAAAGGGACGCGCCAAGAAAGTGCAAGAAAGGTCCACGCCGAATTAAAACTCGACAGAGCATCACACTTGACACTTGCAACAGCACCCCCAGGCTGCCGCGGCATCCGGCCCACTCGAAGATCTTACACTTGAGCACTGAAAACTAGGAGCGGATCACCGTGCCCCCAGCACGACACTGCGGCGGATGGATGGGCGGTGGTCATCGCCAGGACAAAAGCCTCACTACTCCAACGGCGTCCTGTCCGTGCCATGGCTCGGCCACCGTGCGCAAGGTCGGAGAAACATGAAGAGTGAAAAAAAAAATCTTTTTTGCCCGACAACAAAGGGAACGGACGGGGGGATAGCAGGGGAGGGGAGGAAGAGAAAGGGGGGGGGAGAAGGGGGCGGGATGTGCTGTTCCCCCCGTCCTCTCTCACTGTCTGAGAATCGGGAGTGGGAGCGGGAGAAGGAGGGCAGGGGCGCGCTAAAAAATCACGCGAAAAAAGAAATCCAGGACAAAGATGTAATCTTGGCACCGAAGACTAAGAGAGGAGGGGGCCGGGGGGGGGGGGGGGAAGGCACAAGATAAATGTAAAGGGGAGGGGGGAGGGCGCCAAGAGAGTGCGAAAAAGAATACGCTGAATTAAAGCTCGACGGTCTTACACTTAGGGGCACCGTGCTTCCAGCACGACCCTGCGGCGGATGGATGGGCGGTGGTTTATGTGCTAATAGGACAAGGGCTTCACTACCCCCGACGGCGTCCAGTCCATGTCATGGCTCGGCCATCGTGCGTAAGGTCAGAAAATATGCAAAGAAATCTCTGACAAATTTTTAATATTGGCACTGAGAAGTAGGAGAGAGAGAGAGAAAGGGTACAGGGGAGGTTGGACACAAAGAAAGTACGAAAAAAAATTTAATTAAAGCTTGACAAGGCATTACACTTGACACTTGCAACGGCACCCTCGGGCTGCCGCAGCATCCAGCCCACGTCATATTGCTGCGGTAGCCTATGTTACAACCCTGGCGGGCAGGGAAACGCAAGCCGGATTCTGCCTCGGACTCTGAAATGAATTCTAAATTAGCAAAAGAGCCGGCTCAGAAATCATTCCGGATTGGATCGAAACCTAGGAAGGCAAACCTCTCAGAGACCGGCAGGCTGCTGGGAGAGAGAAAGGGCAGTACGCGGCACATCCTCTTCCCTCCTCAGAGCGGGAAACAAAAATAAGTAAACTTTTCTTGGAGCCTACCGATGGGGGAGGGGGCGCCCCCCCCCCTTACCCCTTTCTTTCTTTTTTGAATCTGAGCCCCCTGAGCCCGGGGGGCTCAAGGAGCAGGGGAATCGGGAGCTGGGAGGGAAGGTGGAGGGTAAGGGCGCCAAGAGAAGTGCGAAAAAGAATGCGCTGAATTAAAGCTCGACGGTCTTACATTGGGGGACTGAAAACTAGGAGCAGGGCACTTACGCTGAATTAAAGCTCGACAAGGCATTGCACTTGACACTTGCAACGGCACTCTCAGGCTGCCGCAGCATCATCCTGCCCACTCGACGGTCCTACACTTGAGCACTGAAAACTAGGAGCTGAGGACCGTGCTCCAGCACGACCCTGCGCGAATGGTACTGCCCCTGTGGTCAATGTGCTAGGAGGATAAGAGCCCCTCACTTATCCCGACGGCGTCCTGTCCGTGCCATAGCTCGGCCACTGTGCGCAGGGTCCGCGGGGATATGAACAGAGGGGAGGCCGACATGTGGAGGCGTTGCATGTTCGGAGATTCTTTTGCAGCTTCTGCGCCCTTCCCCTCCCCCCTGCTCCTTGAGCCTCTAGAACGGTCCCAGCTAAATTTGACGCCAAATTGTGCCGTCCGGAGGTAGGGTGCGCCCGCCAGGGTCCAGCCGGGCAGTACGTCTTAGCTTCCCCGGGGAAACGTCCGTAAGCGCCAATTTGGCGCCAAAATCTACTTGGGCAAAAAAAAATTCCCACACAGACGCTCGGCTGGGCCGCCGTGAGGAAGACCTGTTGTAGCCCTCCCTCTCACTCTCATCGCCCCTCTCACTCTCGTCGCCCCTCTCACCTTCGTCGCCCCCTCCCCTTTGCTCTGCACCTCCCTGTCTCTAGGGAAGGTGAGAGGGCCGAAAAACATTTTCGTGCGAGTGAAAAGCGTACCGTTTCTCCCTGCGGGAAAACGTCTGATCTCTCTACTAGCCTCCGGAACGGCCCCAGCTAAATTTAGCGCCAGATTGTGCCGTCCGGAGGTAGGTGCGTGATACGGTCCAGCCGGGCAGTACATCTTAGCCTTCCCGGGGAAACAGCCGTAAGCGCAAATTTGGCGCCAAAATCTACTTGCGCAAAAAGAAAATCGCAAACAGACGCCCCAACGCAGCCGTGAGGAAGACCTGTTGTAGCCCTCCCTCTCACTCTCGTCGCCCCTCTCACTTTCGTCGTCCCTCTTACCTTTGTCGCCCCGCTCCCCTTTGCTCTGCACTTCCCTGCCTCTAGGGAAGGTGAGAGGACCGAAAAACATTTTTGTGCGAGTAAAAGGCGTACCGTTTCTCCCCGCGGGAAAACGTCCGATCTCTCTGCTAGCCTCCGGAACAGCCCCAGCTAAATTTGGCGCCAAATTGTGCCGTCCGGAGGTAGGGTGCGCCCGGCAGGTCCAGCCGGGCAGTACGTCTTAGCTTTCCCGGGGAAACAGCCGTAAGCACCAATTTGGCGCCAAAATCTACTTGCGCAAAAAGAAAATCATACACAGACGCTCGGCTGGGCCGCCGTGAGGAAGACCTGTTGTAGCTCTTCCCTCTCACTCTCGTCGCCCCTCTCACTTTCGTCGCGCCCTCTTACCTTCGTCGCCCCTCTCACCTTAGATTTGTTTCGTGCCTTCCCCTCGACTTCCCCACCTTCTGAGCCCGGGGGCTCAAAGAGCAAGGGGCAGAATTGCAACGAAACTATTTTCCCGGCCTTGCGCACGGTGGCGCGAGCTATGGCACAGACGTTGCCGGCCGGTGTTCTGACATAGGCTACCGCAATAATATGAAGTGGGCCGGATGCTGCGGCAGCCTGAGGGTGCCGTTGCAAGTGTCAAGTGTAATGCCTTGTCGAGCTTTAATTCAGCGTAAATTACATTTTCTTGGCGCGCTCCCTTCTCAGTGCCAAGCCTGAGATTTTGTCAGGGATTTTATTTCGCGCTATTTTTCTTGTAAATTCTTAGCGCGCCCCCAGTTCTACGAAACAACGAAGCACTGCCTTTTCCGGTCGTATCATAGTCGTGCCAAACTTAGCGCCAAATGAACGGACCGCTCCGGTCTCTTTCCGCGGGGTTTTAGCGGTCGTTTTTCCGTGGAAAGAAACGCGCGCCAAAATATTTTTTTTGTTGCGCAAATGACAAATCTTGCGCACTTTTGTTCCCTTCGGAGGGAGGAGGGAGCGGGAAGATAAGGGGGAGGGGGGGAGAGAAGGGGGAGGGGGGAGAAGAAGGGGGGCGGGGAAGAAAGGGGGAAGAGAAGAGAACGGGGGCGCCACTCTCTCTCGCCCCCCCCCCCTCTTCCCTCTTTCTTGCCTCTTCCCTCCGTTCCCCCTCCCCTTTTTTTCTTCTGCAAGAGGATTTTTCTCTTTCTCTTTCCCTCTTCTTTTTTTTGCACAAAGTTTGTCGCCAAATTTGCGTCCCTGACAAAGAGCACGATCTTCTCAGCACAGAGAATTTTGCTGAAGATGTTGCTTTTTAATTAAGTTGTTGTTTTGTAATTATTAAAAAAATACATTCGCCCTCTCTCTCTCCCCCCCCCCACTAACCACGACAAAGCCCCTGCAGTGTGGTGTGTTTACGTGAGCAGGGCCAGGCCCACCCCGAACACCAGCGCGGCCGCCCCCGGTCCCACTGTGCGGGCCGCCGCGCTGGTTTGGGCCGGCGCGCTCGTCGTGGTCGGCGGGTCGCGGCAGCGCGCCTTGCCCACGAACTCTAACAAGCAGGGACGCTCCGCGTTCTCGCACTTGACATAGATGTACACATTCGCACTATCAATATAATCGCCGGGAGGGTTCGTGTACGAGAAGCAAGAGTTGGGTTCGAGCAACGACGGCCCTATCGCGTACGTGGTCGCGCCTCGCGCCGTGCGCGTGCGCACCGTAAACAAGTCCGGAGACACAGTCCAGCCCGCGTTCAGCGCCCGGACCTGCAGCTTTTCCAAGTACAGGCCGTTGGTGCAGTTGAGGTTGGGGCTGAGTTCGTCCGAGGTGCCCGCGGGCACCGTTGTGTTGTCTGTGCACGTGTGACAGCTGCACGGGTCCAGTTTGCGGCAGGCGTACTGCACCTCGTACGTCAGGGGACAACTAAAAAACTGGTTCTTGCACGTCACCTGCAGGCGCATGTCGGCCGTCACGCCCACGTCCGTGTCCGCTCCCAGGTTAAAGCACGTCACGCCGCTGTCGCTCAGGGCCGTGTAATAGTACTCCCGGCTGGAATTCGTCCAGCCCCTCACGTCGAAAGTAGAGTCGTCCGTCGAAGCAATGCGCAAATTGCTCACGGCCAGGGCGTGGCTCGGGTCCGAGCATGCGCTGGGAGCGGGGAGCCACGCGTTCGTACTCACTGTCACCGTACTAGTGCAGCCGTAGCAATCGCAGGCGCCCCTCACAGAGCGGACCAGCAGCAGCAGGACGCTCGTCGTCAGCAGCAACAGCATAGATTCTTTGCTTGTATTTGGCAAATCCTTAAGTGAAACGGGAGCCAAAGAACAAGCGCAGCAGCAAGTTTTCCTCCCTCGGGGAAAGAAGAATGATAAGGGAGAGGGGGGGGCGTGCCCCCCCCCTACAGCCACATCCTGCTCCAAAAATAGAACGAGCTTTCAGTGTCAAATGTAAGACTTTGTCGATCTTTAATTCAGCGTATTTTGCGTATTCTTTGGCGCCCCCCCCCCCCAGCTTTTCTCCATTCCAGCCCGCGCCAGCTGGGTGGCTATGGCCATGGCGGGTCTGTACGAGGGGTTGTCGCTTGGGCTGACGTTGTTTCTGGTCTTGTCGGACGTGTATTTCTTAGCTTCGTCTTCTTCCTCGGCATTGCTCAGGCTCTTGGCGTGGGCCACGCTCACCGGCTGGCTGATTTGTGAGTTAGCATGGAAGAGCTTGAGCCGGGTCTGCCCACCGTAAGATGATTCAACACTGGAGCATTCAGCGCAGCCATAGCACTCCAAGCGATCTTGATATACTATCGTGCTTGGAATTCTTCGGAAAAGCAGACGCGCAACAGATCGAGGCTGCCGTGACCCCTCTTGTAAACTTCCGCGCCTTGACGGTGTGTTCCGACCAGGAGTTGCGTCAGGTGTTTTGTGACATTCTGTGCGCTGGCGTAGCCGGGGCGCAGGCGCGGAAAAGAAAACGAGCCTTGGCGGGGAAGCTGCTGGCAGCAGTAAGGCGTCACTTCCCGCGGGGCCGCGAGCCCGCCTGCAGCTGTGCAACGTCCATCTGGGAGATGCGACCCCACGCTTTGGACTTGCCCTGGATCACTAATCGCGTGATGTACGCCTTGGACTCGCTTCTGTTTCTGGCCTCACTGCTCTCACAATCTTCTGGACTCCCCGGGCACTCTCTTTTTGCTTTCGGCAAAGGACCCCCTAACCTACTACGATCTGCCCTACATGCAAACAATGTTCCCACAGAGCTCTACCCACACGGAGCCGGGCTTTCACGGGTCATGGCTTGGTCGAGCAAGCCTAGCCGCTCGGATTCAGTGCTGGTTTGATACGCACACGAGTCCAAAAAAATGTCCCCGGGCTCTTGGATAGATCGGATTGAAATCACTCCTGGAACAAGCAAAGGACGAGGGCATCGTGCTCACCAAAGACAGCTCTGCCATCATCCATGAACAGGAAATTCCTGTTTTCAGTTGGGAACAGATTTTATTAAAAAAATTGTTTGCTCTTTTGGCATCCTCCTAGATGACCGAACACTGGAGGACTGAGCGCAGTCATAGCAATTCAGCTTTGTGACAGACGGGCTGGCAAGTCAAACAAGCAGGCGGCGCGGCCCCACGTTTGCAGCTGTGCTAGTTCATCAAGGGTCAGTTTGGTGCCTCGCAGGTCCAGGATCAGTGCGTCCCGATCCAGCTCGCCGGACAAGAGATCAGCAAACACCAGGGCGACAAACTTATCGTCCACGAAATCGCAGCCGTGCCAAGAGAGCTCTCTTAGCCCCGTGGCCAGCGTTCGGAAAGCTCTGGCCCAAGCTAGTGTGTCCGCCGGCCGCGCAAGCGTGCAATTGACCATTCGGAGCCTTGTCTTATGAAAAGGCTGCAGATAATCACAAAGCACGTAGAGCACGTCGTGAGTTTCCAGAGCAAACCCCTCCAACTCCAACGTGCCCACCCCAAGGTCACGTTCATCCATATCATCATATGGTTCTGAATCTGAATCTGAATTTGAATCTGAATTTGAATTTGGGTAAAGGATGCGACCCTGCAACAAACTTTGACGCAGTCGCTTGCTCCCCACTGTACAGATCAGTGGGACATACTCTACCACTAAACGCGCCGTGTCTCGTGGCAGGCCTGCTTCTGCCAAGAGCCGTATTCGTTCGTCGTCGGCGGCGCGGTTGAAGCGGAGTCGAAGGGACGTTACAAATTCATAGTCGTCCTTGGATAAATCCAAGCCAGGCCAGCTCAAGTCCTGGCCTGATCCAAACAAGACCACTTCCATGCTTTCTACACAGGGAAACTCTAAGTGCTGGAGCCGATTGCGCTGCTGGACAGCGCAAGCTCCGAGCGTGTATTCGAGCCTGATGGCTTCGTCTATGTGCCCGTCGTCGTAGAACCAGCCTATCGGGGTCGGCTTTAGGGTCGTGACACAAGCGACGCAGTCCAGCAGACTCAGCTGTTTAGGTGGGCCTTCAAGCACCAAGGTGGCTTCTTGGCAGTCTGCCAGCACCAGGCGCCCCTCTTCGTGGCGCGGCAGCTTGCAAAGACCCCCGCGCAGTCCTTGCAGTTCCAGGCTGCGCGCCAGTGGATAGGCAAGCCACGCCAGACTCTGACAAACGGCCAGGCTCTCTTGCTCCAAGTGCTTTTCCTCGCGGAGGCGCAGCTGCAAATCAAACTTGCCCTTGTGCTTTTTCATCACCTTCGTCAAGGTTCTGAGCACACGAGGACGCCCACCAAGGGCCGTCACGTCCAGCGCTATCGGTTGTAAGCCGTGCCTAATTTGGTACTGCAACGAGCCCAGCCAAGCCCCGGCTTGCTTGCGCTCGTCGGCGCCCTGATGTCGCTTCCTTTTGCGCCCGCGCGCTTGCTCGTAGGCGGGGCCGGCCTTGGACTCTAGGTCGGCGGGGCTTGTTAGCAGCTCCCAGAGATGACGTGCTCTCATGCGTGGGATTACCTGTCTCTTAAATAATGACAAAAAAACCTAGGATACTCAAGCGAAGAGATCGGGGGGGGGGGCAGGCCCCCCCGAGCGGGCGTGGGGGGGGCGCCCCCCCCCCGTTCAAATCGGAAAAGAAGATTGCTTTTTTTGCTCACCAATGTCCGTGCCTGTTTAAGACAAATTCTTTTTGCTCTAATCGCGGCATGGAGTTCTTCTACAAGGGCCGGTGCTTCAACCTCGAATGCCCTAATAAGGCTAAAGGTCCAGCGCGCGTCCGCAAGTGCGCCCGCTGCCGCCACGCGACGTACTGCGGCCCGCAATGCCAGAAAGAAGACTGGAAACGGGCGCACCGTAGGATTTGCCAACCAGGGTCTCAGGTGATCAAGGAGTGCAAGCGCGTGCGCCAGTTCGTGCGCCAGATGTGCCGGGAGCCCCGACAGTGGTACGACACCTTGGCGCCCCTTGTCCCGCCGGGCGACGAAAGCAGGCTGGTGTACCTGCGCTTGGATTTGGGAGATGAAATGGTAAGTAAACATATTTCCGCACAAAAGCTGGCCAAGCCCGGGTCGACCGTCCTGCGCGATTTCCTCAAGGGCTACCCATCCCCGTCTGATCGTGCGGCGCTGGTCGTAGTGGTCAGCTCCACGCTGCTGGAGCTCGAGGAGGATCCGCAAAACTTGCACGCGGCCCTGGGCGTGCTGACGCTGACACCAACAGACAGTCCGCCACCAGACAGTCCACCAGCAGACAGTCCGCCAGCAAGCAGCCCACCGCTAGCATACAGCCCACCGCCGCTGTGCTGTGCTGCCTGCGGCCGCGCCGAAGCCACGAAATTGCGCTCCTGTGGCTCGTGCCACGCCAGGCTCTATTGCAACCGGCACTGCCAAAACGCTCACTGGCGCGCGGGGCACCGTCAGGAGTGCCAGAGCCCCGCGCTCAAGCAGGCCGTGCTGCTAGGCACGCCGCAGAGTTATTGGCAGCAGCGCCGCCGCCTGCTTCCGCAATTGAACGACCTCACGGTCATGCGCCTCGTCCTGCAACGCTGCGTGTTGGAGCTGGCGTGCGATCCGAACTTTAGTGACGACACGGGTGATGATGATGATGACACTGGTGACGACACTAGTGACTCGCCAATCGGCGAATTCTTGGGCCAAGCGGCCGAGGACGCGCTCAACGACTGGCTGTCGGCGCGCCAAGCCTGGCTCAAGCGCTGGCCGGCCGACGCGCTGGAGCCCGAGGTGCGCGCCTGGGTGCCCTGGTTGTTGCAGCCATTCCTGCACGTGATGCAAGATTTTAACGACCGGGGCTGACAGGGAGCAGGAGAGCGTACACTTAAAGACTTTGTCGAGTTTTAATTACACACAATTTTTTCTGCACAAAATTTGTTGCTAAATTTGCGTATGTATGCGCCTGGCATGATACGGCCGAAAAAGACAGTATTACCAAAATGCCTAGAAACACTGTCTTTTTCGGCCATATCACTTTCTCTCCCCTGTTCCATTCGTTTAGCCCCCGGTGCCAATTCTAAGAGTGAGTGTCGAAATTTAATTCATTTTGTTAATATGGCCGGACGCAAGCGCAAGTTGCGCGATGATGTCAATAACATTGAGTCCCCTGCTGCCGTGCGTCTGGGCGCCGAAGAGCGCAGCAAAGCCGAGCTGTGGCTGCGCTCGCTGCAGTATCAGATCCAGCACGGCCTGCAAACCATAGTGCTGGACGCAACGGCCCTCGGGGACCGCCCCCGCGTGCTCAAGCCCCTGGCCAAAGCCATGCAGAAGTACCAAGGCAGGTTTGACTTGCAGCTACGCCTCCACGAGGAAAAAGCAGCAGAGCACGCCCGCGAACAAGGCAGGGCTGTTGGCCAAAGTGTAGCGTGGCTGGCCTACCCGGTGCCAAGTCAGACTCGGTTGGAATTTAATAAAGAAATGTATTTTTCCGCACTTTCTTGGCGCGCTCTCTCTCCACCTCCTTCTGTTTTCTTTTTTTTCCTACCTGTCTACTTGTGTGCCGAGCGATTCCTCGAGTTCGTCGTCGCTGTTAGCCGTTGCGCCGTAGGTGAGCATGTGTTCCGCCTCGCTGAGCAATTCGGGGTGTAGCGGCAGGGCCGAGCTCATCTTGGGACGGAAGAGCTTGTACATCCGTGCGCTGCCGTCGTAATTTCTGGTGGTCTGGGTAGGGTCCAGGCGCGCTTGCAAACTGTCGACCGAGCCAACAATCTTTACGACTTTCTTGAGCCAAGCCAGCGTAGTCTGTCCGGTAAACAGTTGGACGTGGCCTAGGATGTAAGCGCGGACGTCCTGGGCTTGCCAAATATCCAAACAGCGTTGTGCGTGCAAGACGGTAGCATCGGCGGCGGGTCTGCCAGAGCGAGTACAACGGTCGCGAAGTTTTAGGTACACTTGTACCAGGTGGTGATAAGGATTCGTGTCAATCACTAGCCAGAGAGTGCCGATCTTCTGCTTACCCTGGGCTAACGGCGCAAGCTGCGACTGGAACAGCTTGAGTTCGAGCGAGTACTCCACCGATTCGTGGCGCTTGAACTTGGTGTCCAGCTCCTGGCCCAAGCCGTCCAGGACTTCTGGCGAAAGCAGGCTGGCATCCTGAGTGCGATAAATTGCCTTGAACTTTGGCAGCGCGGGGTGCGGCGGCGTGATCGATTGCAAGTAGCGCGTAGCGTACTCCACGTCCAAGCAATTGTCGATGTTTTTCTTGTCGTCGTGCGGATCTAAGCTCGTGTGCAATTTGCAATCCACCTGCGCGCCGTGAATCTTGACCTCGTCGCGCAACCAACGGAGGGTTTCGTCAGAGAGGCAGCTGGTAACTTGTTGCTGGAGGTAGGCCCGTAGTTCTTCTCGCGGTGTGTCCTTGTACATTCGACGGCGAGCACGCAGCACCGTGACCATCTGCAGACTGTGGCCACTCACGCGTAGCTCGACCTGTACGTATTTTTCTTGGCGACAAGAAGAGATACACAACTCGGCCACACGATCGGCGCCGTCGAGGCCTTCGTTGAGTCTTTGGGTAAACACCTCGAGCGGAACGGTTCTGTCGGGATCCCCGAACTCGTAGCCGGCATAGGCAACTTCCGGCAGGCCGAGATTAGCTGGTTGAGGGTCAACGTCTGGTTCAGCCAGCTTGGCGCGCTTGGACACGGGCGAGGTAGGTGAAATTGCGTGCTTCGAGGGCATAGTGTGCGCGAAGGTTGGGTTGGGCTATCGTGTTTAGTACTACACAAAAAAAAAGTTCGTCAGACATTCGCGCAGACCTCTCTTTCTCTCTTCTTTTTTTGGCACAAGATTTGTCGCCAAATTTGCGTATGTGCTGGAATGATACGGCCGGAAAGAGGCAGTATTGCCGGAAAAGCCTGGAAACACTGCCTTCTTTGGCCATATCGCATGCACAAACCGCCAAGCAGCCTTTGCTGAAAGCGCCATCAAGAAATTTCAATTGAGGGAGAAGGAGGGGGGGGGCTTAGTTGAGGCGTTTCATGTTTTTTTCTAGCTTCTGCGCTCTCCCCCTCCCCCCTTGCCCTTCCCCCATTCTTTGAGCCCCCCCCCCCTCCTCTCCCCTCATCCCTCCCTTCCATTTGCTAGCCTACCGGTGCCAAGTCTAAGACTGTCGAAATTTACTTCAGCGTTTTGTACTTTTTTAGTGCGCCCCTAGAGGAAACGGGGATCAGAGATGGAGGGGCGAAAGAGATGGTGAAAGGGGGGGGGGCGCCCCCCCCCCCTTTCTTTTCTCCACCTGAGCCCCCTGAGCCCGGGGGGCTCAAAGAACAGGGGGCGGAACCAAAAAACAAACTAAGAAGATACCACTGAGCTAAATCTGCAGGGAGGGGGCGCCGCCCCCCCCCTACATCCCAAAATCCTTTTACCCTTCTCCCTTTCCTCCCCTGTGCCCAAAGGGCTCAAGGAGCAGGGGGAGGAAAAGGAAAGAGGGAGGGGGGGGGAGAGGGAAGGGGCGCGCTGAAAAAGTACAAATTACTTTGCGCGCGAAACTTGTCGTCAAATTTACATATGTGTGCGCCTGGAATGATATGGCCGTGACAAACTTTTAATCTTGGCACTAAAAACTAAGCGTTGCATGTATTTAGTTTGTTTGTAGCTTCTGCGCCATTCATCCTTCCCCTTCCCTGCTCCTTGAGCTCCTCGGGCTCAAGGGAGGGTTTGAAAAATGACTACTTTTGTCGCCCCGCTCCCCTTTGCTCTGCACCTCCCTGCCTCTAGGGAAAGTGAGAGAGAGGGCCGAAAAACATTTTCGTGCGAGTAAAAGGCCCGCGGGTTTCTCCCCACGGGAAAACGCCCGATTTCTCTGCTAGCCTCCGGGGAAACAGCCGTAAGCGCCAATCTGGCGCCAAAATCTACTTGCGCAAAAAGAAAATCCCACACAGACGCTCGGCTGGGCCACCGTGAGGAAGACCCAGCCGAAGCCCTTCCCTCTCACTCTCGTCGCCCCTCTCACCTTTGTCCTCTGCTTATTCCTCCCCCCCTCCCCTCGTCCCTCCTCAGAGCGCGTGCAAACGCGTTCCAACAAAAATTGTTGCTTTCCACTTTTCATATTCCCGCAGATATTTCCGCATATCCTTGCAGAGGGGAGAAGCAGGGAAGGAGGAGCAGGGGCGCAAGACCTGCGGAAATATGAAAAGAGGACAAGAAAATTTTTTTTTGCCCGATAACAAAAAAAAAAACAGACGAGGGGAAGAAGGGGGGGAGGGAGTAGAGGGGAGAGAAGAAGAGGCAGAGGGAAGGGAGGGGGGGAGAGCACGAATTGTCTAGTCCCCCGTCTGAGCAGAGAGCGGGAGCGGATGGCAGGAGCGCGCTTCGCCGGTGTACAAAAAAAAATAATAAAAAGTTTTACTGACAAAATTTCAATCTTAGCACTGAGAATAGAGAGAGGGAGAGGGAAAGGGCAGAGGCCGCGCCAGGAAAACGTAATCTACGCTGAGTTTAAGCTCGACGGTCTTACGCTCGGGGCACTGAGAGGGTCTCACCATATGCCTTACCAGTCAGGAGACGTACGCAGGCGTCGCTAAGGGGAAACAAGCGGCTGAATGCAATTATGCGCGCGCGTACGTTCCAGCCGGCCAGTCCTTCAAAAGATAATGCAAAAGTACGAGCCTGAAAAAGGCCGCAATCTGAAAGTGGTCTTTTCAGGCCCGACAGGAGAACTTACTCCACTAGCTGAAATTAAGTTTGAATCCGTAGCGCTGTGCTCTGTAGACACAACGTATCACCATTGCGACTTCTTGCTTTGCCACGTGGGGCAAGAGTATAATCTTATGCAAATATCTTCGTATGGCGGTTTCTATGGCATTATCGGTTGTATGCTCGAGGACGAGGATGACGTTGTAGACGGGCAGCGGGGCGCATCATCTCTCTTCAAAAAAACCAAGCAGTACATAGACAAGAAATGCAAAGGGCGCTGGTGGAATGCGAAAGAAACGCTGGAGTTTCTTGAAGACTGAGCGAAATACGCAGAAATTGTTCGCAACCGTGAAGTTACTGAACTTAAAGATGACGCCGGGCGCTAGATCGAAGCAAAGCGAGGGCCAGCTGCATTCTCTGCGATCGGCAGCCTGGACATCATCCGGAACCCCGCTACGAGCGCCTGAATTCGACGGGCTGCGACAAGATTACGAACTCGACGCTGCAGAATGTTGACACCCTCTCCCTCTCTTAGTTCTCAGTGCCAACTGTAAGACTTTGTCAAGCTTTAATAAAAGGAAATTTTACAAATCTTGACACGCGTCCCTCACCCCTCCCCCCTTTCCTGTCCCGCTCCCGCCACAGGGTTTGTGCTGGAGCACGATGCGCAAGATCTGCGGAAATAGGACAAATATGAAAAGTGGGAAAATTATTTTTTTGGAATGCGTTTGCACGCAGAGACAAGGAGAACAGAGGGACGAAGGGGGGGGCGGGGAGGATGCACTTTCCCTCCCCCTGCCTCTTCCCTCTAGCACTCTTAGTTTTCACGACCGGAAAAGGCAGTGCTTCCAGGCTTTTCCTGTAGAACTGCCTTTCTTAGCTATATCACTCCCAAGATCTGACCATATCACACACCCCTCTCCTCAAGCAGGGCGGGAAAGAGGGAGGGGCAGGGGCGCGCTAATAATGTACAACCATAAAAAAATTTTGACAAAGTTTTAATTCTGGCACTGAGAAGCCAGCCCGCGCCAGCGGGCTGAAGGGGAGCAAAAATAAGTACACTTTTTTTTGGGAGCCCACAAGGGGGGAGGGGGCGCACCCCCCCCCCCCTCCTTTTCCTTTTTTTCTTTCCTCCCTTTGAGCCCCCTGAGCCCGGGGGGCTCAAAGAACAGGGGAAGGGCAAGGGGGAGGGAGAGAGCGCAGAAGCTACCAAAAAAAATGAAACGCCTCAACTAAGCTTCGCGATGCCGGGCGCCCCTCCCCCCCCTTTCTCTCTTGTCGAGACTCCGGCTGAACGAGTACATTTCTATTTGGTACTTTCTTGATGGCGCTTTTAGCGAAGGCGGCTTGGCGGTCTGTGCATGTGATATGGCCGACAAAGGCAGCGTTTCCAGGCTTTTCTGACAATACCGCCTTTTTCGGCTATATCATGCCAGGCGCACACATACGCAAATTTGGCGACAAATTTCGTGCAAACACCTTTTTTCGTTTCCCTGTCGCCTGCAGGCTACGCACAGCAAATATATATGGGGGCCGCACCATCTACCGACAACGCTAGCGCTAGCTGTGCAGAGGAGCCCGACCGCAAGAGACTGTGCACGGGACCGCGCCAGGAACTTCGGCTCGACCTGACTCGTGACAGGCACGGGGCCGACGGCTGGTTGCGGCTGGAGCTGAGAGACACCGCGGTGCTACGCGGCAGCGCCTTTGTGTTCGGCGCAGGGTGCTTCGAGGTCACTCTGCCCAGCTCAGCGGGCCAGAGTGCGGCGGGGGTCTACCGCACAATCGCGACGGACGCCAACGCACTGCGGGTCTGCGCGGACAACAGTGCTATCCTAGCCCCGGGCCTGCGGCTGGAACTGGTGCCGCGTGCTGATGAGCGCGACCAGGAGCGCAGGCCGTCACGTATTTCTTTCCCGGCCGAGCCCTTTTTCCGTTAATTTTTGAAATCAATTACACACCCGCTGTTATCAAGCAAAAAAAGCTGGAGGTAGGCGTCGACGGCCGGGTTTGCCTCTGCGTCCATTACACCATTTTCCGCGGCTGGCCGCAGGCCCCGAACGGCAACTGCCTCAAGCCGAGGCATACAACGCTCGACCAGTACAAAGGTTTCGCGATCCCGCAGGGGCTGGACCTCGGCGTGCTGAAATGGTCCGCCGCATCCTCGGTCTTGCACGAGCTGCCGCCGGGTGATGAATCAGGGTCCGACGACGGCTTGCAGAAGTCTTAACACGCTGTGTGCCGGCACGCTGTATTAGTAGTAGACTTGGCGTCCATCGCTCTCGAGAACTGCAAAGTACCTGTCGTGATATGGCCGAAACATGGAAGTGATATGGCTAAGAAAGGCACTGTGCCGAAATGCTTTTGGTACTGCCTTTTTCGACCATATCAAAAACAACTCACAGCGCTAGCGCCAAGAGTGGAGGTATAACATTTATTAAAGGAAATATATACAAACCATGCCACGGACAGGACGCCGTCGGGGTAGTGAGGCTTTTGTCCTCCTAGCAAGATCTGCGGGAATATGAAAAGTGGAAAAGAAAGCTTTTTTTTGGAACGCGTTTGCACGCGCAAACAAGGGACGAGGGGGGGGGGGGGGGATAGCAGGGGACAAGGGGGAACAGAGGGACGAGAGGGGGCACGGGGAGGGGGGAGCACACCCCGCCCCTCCCTGTACACGTTCTCAGTGCCAAGATTAAAATTCTTTCTTTCAGTAATTTTTTCTCGCGTGGTTTTTTCTTGTACACCGGCGAAGCGCGCCCCTACCCTCCTCTTTCCCTCTAGCTCCCGATCCTCAGACGAGGGACTAGACAATTCGTGCTCTCCCCCCCTTCCCCTGCCTCTTCTTCTTTCCCCTCTACTCTCTCCTACCCCCCTGAGCCCAGGGGGCTCAAGGAGCAGGGAAGAAAGGGGGAGGGGAAGGGCGCAGAAGCTGCAAAAGAAATAAATACATGCAACGCCTCCACTAACCCCCTCCCTCCTTTCATATTCCCGCGGACCTTGCGCACGGTGGCTGCGCTATGGCACGGACAGGAAGCCGTCGGGGTAAGTGAAGGGGCTCTTGTCCTCCTGGCACATTGACCACCGCCCATCCATTCGCCGCAGGTCGTGCTAGAGCACGGTGCTCTGCTCATAGTTTTCAGTGCCCGAGCGTAAGACCGTCGAGCTTTAATTCAGCGTAAATTACGTTTTCCTGGCGCGGCCTCTGCCCTTTCCCTCTCCCTCTTTTGGGGTCTCAGTGCCAAGATTGAAATCTTGTCAGTAAAACTTGTTATTAAATTTTTCTTGTACACCGGCGAAGCGCGCCCCTGCCCTCCCTCTTCCGCTCCCGCTCTCTGCTCTCAGACGGGGGACTAGACAATTCGTGCTCTCCCCCCTTCCCTCTGCCTCTTCTTCTCTCCCCTCTACTCCTTCCCACCCCCCTGAGCCCGGGGGGCTCAAAGTGCAAGGGACAGAGGGGGGAGACACAGATTGAGCCTTGCGCACGGTGGCCGAGCCATGGCACGGACAGGGCGCCGTCGGGGGTTGTGAGGCTCTTGTTCTCCCGGCACATTGAACAACGCCCATCCATGCGCCGCAGGGTCGTGCTGGAGCACGGGGCGCAAGATCTGCGGAAATAGGAAAAATATGAAAAGTGGAAAAAAAATTTGGAACGCATTTGCACGCGCAAACAAGGGACGAAGGGAGGGGGGGGGGGAAGATAGCAGGGGACAAGGGGAACAGAGGGACGAGAGGGGGGACGGGGGGGAGCACACCCCGCCCCCTTCTTCCCCCCCTTCTTCTTCCTCCGTCTCTCCCCCCTTCTATCCCCCCCTTCTATCCCCCCCGTCTGTTCCCTTTGTTTTCGGGCAAAATTTTTTTTTTCTTTTCATATTTTTCTGACCTTGAGCACGGTGGCCGAGCCATGGCACGAACAGGGCGTCGTCGGGTTACTACTAATAGTGAGGCTCTTGTCCTCCTGGCACATTGACCACGGGGGCAGTACCATCCGCCGCAGGGTCGTGCTGGAGCACGGTGCTCCTCTCCTAGTTTTCAGTGCCCAAGTGTAAGACCGTCGGGCTTTGATTCAGCGTATTCTTTTTCGCACTCTCTTGGCGCGCCCCTTTCCCTTTCCCGCTCCCTCTCTTGGTTCTCAGTGCCAAGATTAAAACTTTGTCAGGGATTGTTTTTATTAATTTCGTGTACACCGGCGAGGCGCGCCCCTACCCCTCTTCCTCTCTCCCCTCTACTCCCTCCCCCCTTCTTCCCCCCGTCTGTTTTTTTTTGTCGGGCAGAAATTTTTTTTCTTTTCCTCTTTTCATATTGTTCTGACCTTGCGCACGGTGGCCGAGCCATGGCACTGACAGGACGCCGTCGGGGTAGTGAGGCCCTTGTCCTCCTAGCACATTAACCACCGCCCATCCATCCGCAGCAGGGTCGTGCTGGAGCACGGTGCGCAAGACCCGCGGAAATAGGAAAAATATGAAAAGTGGAAAAGAATTTTTTTTTCGGAACGTGTTTGCACGCGCAAACAAGGGACGAGGGGAAAGGGGAGCACACCCCGCCCCTCCCTGTACACGTTCTCAGACTGGGGGCAAGACAGATCGTGCTTAATCCTCCCCCCCGCCCCTTCCTTCTCCCTCTCTTAGTTCTCAGTGCCAAGATTAAAATTTTGTCAGTATTTTTTTTTATTAATTTTTTCTTGTACATTCTTAGCGCTCTCCCCCCCCCCCCCCTCTTTTCATATTTTTCTGACCTTGCGCACGGTGGCCGAGCTATGGCACGGACAGGACACCGTCGAGCTTTTATTCAGCGTAAATTACATTTTCTTGGCGCGCCTCCTCCCCTGCCCTTTCCCTCTCCCTCTCCTAGTTCTCAGTGCCAATATTAAAACTTTGTCAGGGATTTCTTTTTAATTATTTCTTTTTTTGTACGTTCTTAGCGCGCCCCTGCTTCCTCCTTCCCTGCCTCTTCCCTCTGCAAGGATCTGCGGAAATATCTGCGGGAATATGAAAAGTGGAAAGCAACAATTTTTTTTGGAACGCGTTTGCACGCGCTCTGAGGAGGGACGAGGGGAGGGGGGGAGGAATAAGCAGGGGACAAGGGGAACAGAGGGACGAGGGGGGAGCGGGGAAATGTACATCCCGCACCTTTCTTCCTCCCTTCCCCTTCCTCCACCCCCCTTTTCCCCCCCTCGTCTGTTTTTTTTTGTTGTCGGGCAAATTTTTTTCCCTCTTTTCATATTTTTCTGACCTTGCGCACGATGATGGCCGAGCCATGGCACGGACAGGACGCCGTCAGGACGCCGTCGGGGTAGCAAGGCCCTTGTTCTCCTGGCACATTGACCACGGGGGCAGTACCATCCGCCGCAGGGTCGTGCTGGAGCGCGGTGCTCTGCTCCTAGTTTCAGTGCCCAAGTGTAAGGCCGTCGAGCTTTAATAAAAAAAAATTTCTCCCTCTCATAGTTCTCAGTGTCAAGTGTAAGACTTTGTGGAACTTTAATTCAGCGTAAATTACATTTTCTTGGCGCGGCCCCCCCCGTGCCACTTCTCTCGCCCGCTCCCGCTCCCGATTCTCAGGCAGTGGACTAAGACAATTCGTGCTTCTTCTTTCCCTGCTTCTTCCCTCTGCAGGATCTGCGGAAATATCTGCGGGAATATGAAAAGTGGAAAAAAGAATTTTTTTTGGATGCGTTTGCACGCGCAAACATACTCTCGCTCCCGATTCTCAGACGGGGGACTAAGACAATTTCATGCTTCCTCCTCCCCGGCCTCTTTCCTTTCCTTCTTGTAGTGTTCAATGCCAAGTGTAACGCTTTGTCGAGCTTTAATAACAAAAATTTATACATTCTTGGCGCCCCCCTCCCCCCTTTCCCTCCCCTGCCACTTTCCTCTCCTGCGCCCTGTTCTTAGAGGGGGAGGGGGGCGCCCAAACAAAACTAAGAAGATGGCACTGAGCTTATGACGGGCCCTTCCCCCCCTCCATTTTTCGGGCCTGGATCTGCCGGGGAGGGGCTCCCCTCCCCCTTTTTTATTCAAAGATCCTTTCTGTCACTCTTCCCTCTCCCTCCCCTGAGCCTAGGGGCTCAAGGAGCAGGGCAAGGGGGACAGGGAATGGCGCAAAAGCTAAGAAAAATAAATACTTGACACCTCTTCCCCCTCTCTCTTCTCTTCCCCCTTGTCGAGACTTTTTAACTACATTCTTTTTGTACACCGGCGAAGCGCGCCCTGCCCTTCCCCTTCCCTTTCTCCTAGTTTTTAGAGCCAAGTGTAAGGCTTGTCGAGCTTTAATTCAGCGTATTTTGCAAATTCTTGGCGCGCTCTCCTCCCCTTTTTTTCTCCCTTTCTTAGTTCTCAGTGCCAAAACGAAAACTTTGTCAAGAACTTTTTTTATTTGTACACCGGCGAAGCGCGCCCCCCTCCCCCGCCCCTTGCCTCTCCTTCTCCTAGTTTTCAGTATCAAGTGTAAGACTTTGTCGAGCTTTAATTCAGCGTATTTCGCATATTCTCTGGCGCCACCCCTTCCCTTTTCCACTCCCTGTTCTCAGACGGGGGGTTAGACAATTCGTGCTCTTCCCTCTCCCCCCTGAGCCCAGGAGGCTTAAGGAGCAGGGAATGGGGAGGGGAAGGGGGAGGGGCGGGGGCGCGCAAAGAAAGTGCTCTCCTGTTTTCAGACGGGGAGGGCACATTCAGATCGTGCTTGCTCCCCCCCCCCTCTTCCCTCTCCCTCTCCTAGTTCTCATTGTCAAAATTAAAACTTTGTCGAGGATTCTTTTCATTAATTTTTTGTGTACACCGGCGAAGCGCGCCCACCGCCCTTCCCCCTTCCCACTCCCGCTCCCGATTCTCAGACACAATCCGTGCTTCCTCCTCCCTGCCTCTTCGCTTTCCCTTTTCTAGTTGGGGAAGGGAAAAGATGAGAGGGGAAAAAAAAAGGGGTAAGAGTTTGACTATGGGGGTACAAAAGGCGCGAAAAGAGAGTGGCCTCTTGCAGTCCGAACATTTGTAAATGGCAGCGAGTGCCAAAGAGAGCGACAGTGCCGCCTCGCTGACGCTAACTGCGTCACAGCATGGCGCAGACGGCTTTTTACATCTAAGCCTGCGCGAGGCAGGCCGCTGTTTAGAGATTGAAGCGACGACCCGAGAATGCGGCGCTCGTACCGGCAGCACCACCGAGCCCGGCGCGCAGGCCCATTGGCAGGGCAGCATTCGAGCTGAGGGCGACGTGGACGAAGACGAGTTACGCGCCGCGGTCGTTTCGCTGAGCTCGGGTCTCCTCTGGATGCCTCTGCTTTTTTTGTAATGCTATCTCCAGCAGACAGCTTAGCCAAAAAAAACGCTCGAAGACAGTATGGTTGTGAAATAGGCAACGGCGAGGCACTGCGGTTGCGGCCTTGCAAGGAGCCAGCCAAAGGGTTCGTCCTTGTCTGGGCTGGCCTCCGCGTGACTTTGCGCCCACAGACACGTGAGGGCGAGGCGCGGGTACATTTCGCAAAGAAACGATAAAAAACAGATAAAAGACTTTTCTCTTATTGCCTGTTTTTGACAGGAGCTGGCCGAACTGCGTCTGGAGGTAGCGCGCCTGCGCGCCCTGCAGGAGCGAGCGGCGGTTGAAGTCTATGTACTGGACGCAAAAATGTTTGAGTGCTTTGGCTGGACGAGCCAGAGCGCGGCCTTTGAATCCTGGAAGAACCAATATCCGAATGCAGAGAGTAGCGAACGCACAATCCGGCCTCCTCCAGGTCCGGGACTGTATCCTGCCGGTGCCGACAGCGATGCGGTGCTGTGCTTCCGTCCCTCGAACGGAGGGGTGTGTCACTTGCAAGGAACGCTTTATGGCAAAGGGCCCGGCATGGTGACGACGGTATCGCGCACCACGATTGCGAACCAACGTGTTCTCGAAGTAAGCAGCACTCTCTTAGTTTTACCGCCGGCAGTCCGCCCTAGCCAGCTGTGGCTGTATCGTCTCTGCCCGAGGCCCAAGTCTGCAAACTTGTATTTTGAATCAACGTACATCAGCAGCGAAAGAAAATTGTCAGGGTGGTACGGTTCTTTTCTGCCATACTCCTCTATACACAGAGATCGCTACGAGGTATTGCCCGATGGTAATGTGAAGCTGGTCTGGGTGATAACTTGCAATAATGAAGAAGACGAGCCACGAGCAGTAAAGATATTACAAGACAGACAAACAGGAATGTACGTCTGCTTCGCCAACGGCGCGCCGAGCTGGGTGGTGAGCACTGTGCTAGTCAGAAAACAGGAAGGACAGTGAGCAAAACAGACGTCACGACTTCCCCCTCTTCCCCAGACACGACCGGTGCACAGCACGTGCAGAAAAAGCAAAAAAAGGCACATCTTGTAGATTGTTTTTTTGGATCTTTTTTAATCAGAATAATTAAACGAGTCTCTTTGCAAATTTCTTCTCAGGTCACAAAAATAACACCTACTAATCATCGCGGTTCTGAGCACCAAAGAAAAGAGCTACAAAAAGCTGCCTAGGCTCCGCCGTGCCGGCTTTTGCTGTCTTTTTCTGTAAAGGAAGGCCAAGCGGGGCTTTTTCCCGGCATCACCCTCTGCTGCCCTTTCCTCGCCGACCCACAGAGTAAAGACGCGCCACGCCCTAAAGCTCAACGGTCTTACACTTGGCGCGAGGACTAAGAGAGCGAGAGGGAGAGAGGGCGCGCCAAGAAAGTGCGAAAAAGAATACGCTGAATTAAAGCTCGACGGTCTTACACTTGGCACTGAGAACTGAGAGAGTAAGAGGGAAAAGGTAGGGGAGGGAAAGAGCACGAATTATCTTAGTCTCCCCCTACCGTCTGAGAATAGGGAGCAGGAGAGAGACGGGAGGGGGGGGGGCTAAGACAATTTGTGCTTTTCCCCCTCCCCCACCTCTTCCCTCTCCCGCTCCTAGTTTTCAGTGTCAGGTGTAAGACCGCCGAGCCTTAAAAAAAATTTTGCACTTTCTTGGCGCACCCTCACTCGTCTCCCCCTCCCTCCTTTAAATTTGTCATGCGCCTCCCCTCCCCTCTACCCTCCCCCCCTTTGTGAGCAAGGAGCGGGGAGGGTCAGAGAAAGTCAAGAAAGTACCAGAAAAATGTATTTTAGAAAGTCTTGACAAGGAAGGAAACAAGGGGGGGCGCCCGGCGTTGGGGTTGGGGGGGGGGGCTTAGTTGAAGCGTTTCATTTTTTTTTGTAGTTTCTCCCCCCTTGCCCTTCCCCTGTTCTTTGAGCCCCCGGGCTCAGGGGGCTCAGGGGGAAGAAAAGAGAAAAGGGGAGGGGGGGGGCGCCCCCCCCCCACACCCCAATCTGTGGGCTCCCAAAAAAAATTTCACTCATTTTTGCTCCCCTTCAGCCCGCGCCGGCGGGCTGGCTTTGTCGAGTTTTGATTCAGCGTGATTTCGCACATTCTTTGGCGCCTCCTTTCCCCCTGCCACTTCTCTCGCCAGCTCCCAGTTCTCTCCTAGTTCTCAGCTCTCCCTCTCGTAGTTTTCGGTTCCAAGTGTAAGACTGTCGAGTTTTTATTAAAAAAATCACACTTTCCTGGCGCGCTCCGACCCTTTCCCGCCCTGCTCCTTGTGAAGGGGGTTGTGTGATATGGTCAAATCTTGGGAGCGATATAGCTAAAAAAGGCACGTTCCACCGGAAAAGCCTGGAAGCAGGGGTAACAGATGTTTTCCCGCGGAAAAAACGCGCGCCGAAGTTTTTTTTGTTGTGCAAAGGACAGGTCTTGTGCACTCCCTCCCCCTTCGGAGGGAGCGAGAAGATAAGGGGGAGCAGCAGGAGAACGGGGGCGCCCCTCTCACTTTCGTTGCCCCTCTCACCTTCGTCGCCCCTCTCACCTTTGTCGCCCCTCTCACCCTTGTCGCCCCGCTCCCCTTTGCTCTGCACCTCCCTGCTTCTAGGGAAGGTGAGAGGGCCGAAAAACATTCTCGTGCGAGTAAAAGGCCCGCGGGTTTCTCCCCGCGGGAAAACGTCCGATTCCTCTGCTAGCCTCCGGAACGGCCCCAGCTAAATTTGGCACCCAATTGTGCTGTCCAAAGGTAGGGTGTGTGATACGGTCCAGCCGGGCAGTACGTCTTAGCTTTCCCGGGAGAACAGCCGTAAGCGCCAATTTGGCGCCAAAATCTACTTGCGCGAAAAGAAAATCCCACACAGACGCTCGGCTGGGCCGCCGTGAGGAAGACCTGTTGTAGCCCTCCCCTCTCACTCTCGTCGCCCCTCTCACTTTCGTCGCCCCTCTCACCTTTGTCCTCTGCTTATTCCTCCCCCCCTCCCCTCGTCCCTCCTCAGAGCGCGTGCAAAAGCGTTCCAAAAAAAATTGTTGCTTTCCACTTTTCATATTCCCGCAGATATTTCCGCATATCCTTGCTAAGGAGAGAGGCAGGGAAGGAGGAGCAGGGGCGCGCCAAGAAAATGTAATTTACGCTGAATTAAAGCTCGAAGGTGTGAGGCGGCGCACTCTCTGGACAAGAAAGCATGACCCCCCACGGGCCTGCAGCCCACGCCGGCAGGTTGTCCACGAGAAGAGAAGACCAAGGAGAAAAAGTTCAGGCCCGCGCAGCCTCCTCCAGAGCCCCCGCTCAAGACACTCACGTGCCGGGGGGCATGCCCCCCGTGTCCCCCCTTATGCCTGTCCAGCCCGCGCCAGCGGGGTGGCACGGACGCGACATGAACGCCAGCCGCAGCATCCTCTTGAGACTGCTGCAGCCCGCTGGCGCAAGCTGAAAGGGGGGCAAAGCCCCCCGCTCTGAGGAGGGATGGGGATGTGCCACGTGCTGCCCTTTCTCCTTTCCAGCTGCCTGCCGCTCTCTGGAGGGGGTTCAACTCCTCAAGATTTCAATCCGATCCGATGTCTGATTCGTGATAGACGGCGAGACTTTCACAGCGCCAGGAAACTGCAAAAAAAAGTTTTTTAATTAAAACTCTGTAAAAATATTAAACTTGACACTGAGAACTAAGAGGTCGAGCGAAGAGGCAAGGAAGGCGAGAACACAAATTTTCTTTAGCCCCTGGCCTCTTCCGAGGGGAAAGGTGCCCGAAAAAAACTTTTGGATGGGTGGAGCACAATTCTGGCGCACGTCCAGAGACATTCCCGCCGGCGCAGTGGGCGAGGGTTGAGCAGGGCTCCCGCACACCAGTCGTGAGCAAAAAGGCAGTATTGCCTGCTTTGTCCGGGAATAGCGCACGATTTAGCGCAGAAACGGAATGGCCGGCCCGGTTCAAAATAGCGACCCGCCCAAAATGAGGTTTGTTTTCCGGGAAGAGAAAAATGCGCCAAGGAATTGTTTGATACGCTAAGTCAGGCAGGCCTGTCCAGGGGGCGGGGGGGAAAGAGAGGGTAAGGGAACGGGGAGGGGCCGAACGGGGGAGGGGAGAACCGGGGGGGGGGGGGAGGAGAAGGGTCGCCCCCGGCCCCCGGCCTCTCCCGAGGGAAAGTTTTGCCAGAAAAAAATTTTGATGGGGGGGGGGGGGTGCCCGACCCTTGACGGCGCCCTGTCAGGGGGCTATGGCTCGGCCACCGTGCGCAAGGTCAGAAAAATATGAAAAATTTGAAATCAGGAAAAAAAAATTGTGTTTTTTTGCTCGACAACCAAATAAACAGACGGGCAAGGGAGGAGGGGAGGGGGAAAGGGGGGGAGGAGCGCCTCCGTGGCTGCATGCGTCGTCGTCGTTGCGACCCCGTCGCCTTCCTCCTCTTCCACCACCACCACCACGGAATCAACCTGCGCCAACAAAAGCCGGTTCTCGTACCATAATCATAGCGGGTCCAGGCGGCCGACCCCCGAGGGCAAACATGGCCATCTTGATCGCATGCGTAGGCAGGGAGACGCCCCCACCTCCGCTTCGCGTACCTTGAACCCGCAGAGAGCATAGCCTTTCGCACTGCTCCCACGTTGTATGCCTCCGCCTTGGGCCAGCGACTTCTGGAACAAATTCTGCGTTTTCTCTCTCTCTCTCTCTCTCTCTCTCTCTCTCTTTCTTTCTTTTTCCTTGCGTGAAATTTGTCGCCATCCATCAAAAAGTCTGTTGGCACCCCACCTGTAAAAGAGGTTAAGGAGAAGGACGGGCGAGCCATTGCGTGCGGGGCCGAGCGCGAAAAAAAGTTTTTTTAATAACCACTAAAGAAAGGAGGCCACGTGGGACAACGCGTAAAATTTGTTGCCAAAATGTGCGTGTGTGCGTATTTCCCGGGAAGAGGGAAGGCACGCCAGCATTGTGCTCCCCCAATCAAAAAAGTTTTTTTAGCACCCTTCTCCAAGGGGTAAAAGGGGGGGGGGAGAAGAAGGGGGAAGAGGGAGGGGGGATGCGTCCTCTTCCCTCCCCCCCCCCCC